>JBCJKH010050804.1:0-11711 GCA_039877255.1 Loriculus beryllinus | reverse complement strand
AGGGATGGATATGGCCCATGGCAGAGAGGTGAATGTGCAACAAGGAGGGATGGATATGGCCCATGGCAGAGAGGTGAATGTGCAACAAGGAGGGATGGATATGGACCATGGCAGAGAGGTGAATGTGCAACAAGGAGGGATGGATATGGACCATGGCAGAGAGGTGGATGTGCAGTGAGGAGGAATGGATGCACAGTGAGGTGGGAGCATCCGTGTGAGGCAGAGAAATGGATGTGTAGTGAGGAGGTGAGAGGGATGCTCACTGGAGAGGAGACATGGACAAGCAGCCAGCAGCGTGTGGGGCTGTTGCTCTGTTGTGTGTGTGTGTTGGACACTCTGGACCACGCGAGCTTGCGTGCATCCAAGGGCCTGAGGTCTGCACAACCTCTGCAGCTGTCCTGGTAGTGCTGATAGCCATCTGCAACAACACACAGTGTTCTGGAGCTGCAGGGGGCCCAGCCTGGCCAGTCCCGGTCCCCTGCAGCCATTCCCCATCCCTTCTGCTTTGGCTGTAGGAGCGAACGCTGCGTCCTCTGATCTCTATTCATGGTTAACAGGGTTCCAGTGCTCATTCTGCCCCTTGTGCCCAAGCATGAGGGCAAGGGGAGAAGTGGTGGGTGCTGGCTGCAAGCTTTGGGGTGGTGTTTGGGGATCATGGTGCTCAGCAGCCCTGTTTCTCCAGTGATGGGTGGCACACAGCTCTGCAGGGCAGGGAGCACTCGTGGTGGTGGCAGCGCATTCACCAAAATCAATAGAAGACCCTAGAAACCCTTGGGAATGAGGAGATGGGTCTGCAGAAAGGGAAGGAGCGAGGGCAGGCACTCGGTGTTGTGATTTCAACTTGCTCCATCCTAGGTGGTGGGAATGGGGCATCACAGCTGCACGAGAACATTGGCTCTCCCCAGGGACCTGTTAAGGGTGATGCGGGGTGCACAGGCCAGCACACAGCCCCACAGGAGCCTCTGCTACCCCTCTGGCCCCCCCATTCCCATGGGCCCCCCACCTTTCCCTTTGCCTGGCTCACAGTGCTGGTGATCTCCCACCACCCCTCACCCTGCCCGTGCCCCAGTGCTCCCTGTCCTGCGCCTTTCTCAGGGTCTCCTGCCCTCACTCCTCCCTGCAAGGAATAAATCACCCTCCAGCTCTAACCTTGGCTCCCAGAGGAGCTCCCTGCGTTGCCATGGGCTGGGCTGCCTCCGGGATGCTGGGAATCAGTTCCCAGACCAGAGGGGTTTGTTTGGGAAAGCTGGCAGGGACTGGTGGCTTTGGACCCTCTGGATTCCAATGCCCACCGGTCCATTATCCCACCCTGACACCTTGCCCATCAGATGGGTCTTGAGAAGGGACTCTCAAGGGGAATTGAGGCCAGATCGGGGCCCTTAGCTTTGTTAAAAAGCCCCCAAAGTCTCCATTTTCCCTGCACAGGTAAAGGCTGCAGACAGCTTTGAGCACTGGGATGGAGATCCAAGCTTGCCAGACACCTCCACATGGTCCACATGGCCAGGTTAACACTGGCAGCACTGCAGAAAACCCCAACAAACAGTCAGAAAATGCCTTTTGTTCAATCCCCTCTTGTGGAAAGCAATAGCACTTGGGCTGCAAATCTCCTTGGCCTCTGAGGATACGCTTTACTTTGAGGACCAGGGGGGAAAACCAGTCCAGCAGCCTCCACTTCCCGCATGGAGAGCTCTGGAGAGATGAGCCCAGCCACATCGTGCTCCCCGGTGGCACCAGGGAGGGAGCAGAGCCCAACCAGAGCATGGCTTCCTCCTCCTTCTCCATCTCTTGGCACCTGCCCATTAAGAAAGAGGGTTTGGTCCATCAGCCCAGCACTTTAGGAAATGAGACAAGCTGTGCCCAGAGCCTTCCCCAGGGCTCCATTAGTACCAGCAGATCCTTCCTCCAGCCCCGTGGGTCCCAGAGGATGCTTTTGCTGGTGATTTCCTCCCCCAGTGCAGGGGGAACTGTGTGGGACAGGGTGCTGGTAGGGCTGGTGCATGAGGGGAAGAAAGGGGGAATGCTGCTCTGGATGTGGATGATGGATGGAAGATGGAAGGTGGGCTGTTGGAGCACTGTGACCCCCCCCCCCCCCTTAGATATGAGGGTTTGAACACGCATGCTCCAGCTTCCTAATGCATTCCCTGGCTTGGCATCAACCCTAGAGCTCCAGGATCATGGCTGAGGTTTCTGCCCATCCCTGGGGCTTGGGGGTGTTGGTGGGAGACAGGTTGAGGTCCCCCAGGGCACAGGCAGAGAAACCAGTCCATTAACACGTCTGTCAGGCCGAGCTGCTACCGCTTGCCAAGGGTGGGAGTGAGGAGCATCGTGGCACCTCAGCACAGGCACTGCCGCCTCATCGGAGCAGCCTCGGCCCCCAGGCAGAGCCATGTGGCTCCTGTTTGATTCTTTCTTGTGGTTGTTGTCTCCTGCACAGGTATAAAAGCGTGGTGACGCCTCGGCGGGCAGCCGTGGCCATCGCTTGCTGTTGGATCGTCTCCTTTCTGGTGGGACTCACCCCTATGTTTGGCTGGAACAACCTGAACAAGATGCGGAGGACTCAGGAGCTGAACGCCACCCAGACGCAGTTTGTCATCAAGTGCCAGTTTGAGACCGTCATCAGCATGGAGTACATGGTGTACTTCAACTTCTTCGTCTGGGTCCTGCCTCCCTTGGTGCTGATGCTGCTCATCTACCTGGAAGTCTTCAACCTCATCCGCAAGCAACTCAACAAGAAAGTCTCCTCCAGCTCCAACGACCCCCAGAAGTATTATGGGAAGGAGCTGAAGATCGCCAAGTCGTTAGCACTGGTCCTCTTCCTCTTTGCCCTCAGCTGGCTCCCTCTGCACATCCTCAACTGCATCACCTTGTTCTGCCCGTCCTGCGAGACCCCGCACATCCTCACCTACATCGCTATCTTCCTCACCCACGGCAACTCAGCCATGAACCCCATCGTCTACGCCTTCAGGATCAAGAAGTTCCGGACAGCTTTCCTGCAGATCTGGAACCAGTATTTCTGCTGCAAGACCAACAAGAACGTCAGCACCACCACGGCCGAGCCGGGCAACTGAAGCTGGGAGAGAGCAGAGAAGGGTCCCCTATGGCCAAGCCCGGTCCTTGCTGGCAGGGGAAGGGGTAGTGAGGACCTGGGAGGGCTGCATTCACCAGCCCTATGTCCCCCCGCTGCCCAGGGGGTTATTTATTCACTGGTTTGATAGCATAGCCTGCACTGTTCCTCGCCTTTCTTTTTTGTTCTGTTTTTGGTTTTTCAGGGTTGTTTTGTTTTTCTGTTTGTTTGGGTTTTTTTTAACGGTTGCCAAGTATTTAAGAAGAAATTGTACAGACAAAGGCACAGTTTATCTTCATGCAAATAAAGTAAGATGATAAAAACCACCCAGGAGGTCCTCGGCCATTGATGGAGACCTCTGGCTCCCTGGAGCGCGGCAGTGGGTGATGCTCGGGACACCGCGTGCTCTGGGCCCCACATCTATGGGGCAAAAGGGTGCCCTGGTGGGAGTGAAGCTGCTGAGAACCAGGAGAGCCCAGGACAATGCGATTTCTGCAGCTCTGGAGCTGGGAGCTTTCAAGCCCTTTCTTTTCTATCCATAAACAGGGACAGCTGACGGAAGAGATAGGAAAAGGCATCCCACGGCAATGCCAGCACCCACAGGGTGATGAACCCCCCATCTCCAAAGAGCAAAGGGTCAGTCTCCAACTTGAAATGCTACCAGAGAGGTAGGCAGAGGGAAAAGAAAATCCTTAAGCATAACCCAGAGTACACTGCAAGAAGAGTACTTCAACTTGGTGCAAGTACTCCAACAAGAATACTTGCACCAACCTTGGGTGCCCATGGTCCCCAGTAGCACCCACAGCCCTGTGAGTAACCCCATGTGTCCCCTCATGTGTCTTTTCTCCTTTTTCTTTGGCTCTGAATGAGTTTTCCCTCTTTAATCCTGCCTATCTTCAGTGCAAGGCAGTAGCAAGTCTCTCCCATCCCTGCTTGTCTCATCTCTCCCACGTTGCTCCCTACCACCCTTCCTATGCTGCCAAACTCCTTTGACCCACACTTTGTGGGTTATAACTCAGTCACTTCCATGTCCACAGGAGCAGAGAGGAACCTGTACCCCTGTGGGGCAAGTAGGAGACAACTACAGCCACAGGGTTGGTGTTGATGCTGCCACAGGGATGCTTTCCCACCTCCATGTGTCTGCCATAGGTTCAGCCATGGGCAGGGTGCATTGAGGAGCTCTGTGGTTCCTATGGATGCTGGCAGCCTCACTGCTGGTCTTTGCTCTGCAACAGGATCTCTTCCAGGCTGAAGAGGTGGTGGGAAGAGTTAATTTGAGTTAATTTGAATTCTTCTCTTATCAGCATCCCTTGTTCACCAGTCTCCCTTTGGAAACACACTCCCTATGACCCTGACCCTGCCCTAGGAGGGTTGTGCCCCTTGGACGTCACCAAGTCACTACAGCAAGATCCTGAAAGGGCTGGGAGGGGGTGCAGGGAGTAAAAGGACCTTGAATGGGTGAGATTTATGGGTGGCCTGTTAACCAGCTCCAGAGAGCGATGCTGTGCACGTATAACATGAGCAATGGGGCTGCTGGGTGACCCTGTGCCCACTCCTGCAGCCAGCTCTGTTCAGCCTGGAGAGAGTTCCTTCATGCCTCTGAGAGGAAGAGGAGGGCAGCAAAGAAGAGAGGACATGAGGGGCTCAGCCTTCCACATTTTGCAAAGGCCTCAATACATCATATCCAGGCTCCTGTCTCTAGAGTATACTGGGCAAAATGGGAGTGGGGCAGAAGAGCAATGGCAAGGACAGGAGCGAATGGGTCTCATCATGGTAGAGGTGCCTTGAACACTCTCCCAGCCTCTTTGAGGTGAAGAACCCTAAATCCTTTATCAGTAGTGTCTGAGGATGCTGCAACCCCAGGGAAGACCCCGCACCCAATGGCCCTTTGCACAGGAGTAGCTTGGCCCTGGATGAGGGCTGCTGTTTACTGAGCACAGGTCTGATTCCCCCTGGCATTTCTGCAAGAGGCTGATTTCCTGGAACTGATGCCTTTGCCTGATCCTTGCTAAGGTGCCCAGAAACCTGACAACTGGGATGCTCATAAATTAAAAGGCGAGTGAATGATTGCTTTCAGGAATAAACATCCCGTGGTTTTTTCCACTCCATGCTCTCAAGACCTTACCCGGGGAGGGCTCACTAAAAGTGGATGCTGTTACCCACCCTGGTCCCCTTTGGGGTTACAAATGCAAGTCTTTGCCTCATGGAACTATATTAAGAATCTAGAAAGGACAGAGTGTGCAGCACGAGACAGTCTTGGAGATGCTGCTTCTCCCCTGTGTTAGCAAGCCCACATCTAACACAGCCTGCTCCCAGCCCCTGCTCCCCCAGGCTCCCACATGCCAAGATGCCAGGGATATCAAGGGGGCCAGGACATCCCCATCAGTGTCCATGGCCGAGTGTTGGCATGCCGGGGAAAGACCTGCTCTCATCCTGTTGGTGGGAACCACAACCTCCATCCCATCTGGTGGCATGATCACTAACCCCAACCACCTCCGTAAGCCAGCATCCAACTTTCCCCTTGACCCCCTACATGGGGAAAGCTAATCCAACAATGCCCTCTGATGGTGGAAACGATGCCTGGTGCACACAGTGCTGAGCCCCTGGGAACAGCAATACCCTCTTGGACTTCAGCTTGGGCACAGAGACGACAAAGATGGGGACAAAGCAGAGCGGCTGCAGGAGGACCCATCTATTCTAACCATAAGCACTGTCTGGCTCTGCTCACCAGTGACACCAAGGGGAGGCTGAGCTCAGCTCTGAGGATGCCTGGGCTGGATTTGCACCCACATTTGCAGCACCAGAGCTTGCTGGGATCTGGCTGAGGGCAGGATCCATGTCTGGCTTCATGACCAAGCTGGTCATGGACCTGGGAGAGCTCCTCTATCACCCCTCGAGGGAGGCTGTGCTGGAGCAGGAGGTGGACCCCGCCTAGACCCCTCAATAATGATGCACTCAATCAAGTTGATGGCTCTGTCTGAGCAATCTGTGAACAAACAGCCTCTGACCGGAGCTGTCTCCGAGCTGTAAGGAACAACTCATCCTTCCAAACACGAGCGAGCAGCAGCCAACGCGTCCATTCCTCCTCCAGATAACACATCACCATGTCCTGCTCCCACCGTCTCACACCGTGGGGATGGGATGCTGGTGGCAGCACATGGCTGGATCATTGAATCGCTGGTGTGGGTAAAGAAATTGTGCTTGATGAAGAGACATCATCATGACACAGTTTTGATGTTCCTATTTTTTCCCCCTCCAGCCAGAATGGTTTCCCAGCTCCAGAAGGAAACTTTTCCCCGTCAGAGCCCCTCCGCCTTGTTGGGATGCTTCTGGTTTGGAACTAAATGATCTTCTAACCATTCTATGATTCAGATGTGTTTTATAAAGCTGATCCTTTCTTTCCAAGCTCAAACCCCGTCTCCTCCACCCAGGGTTCAATGGGATGCTATATGAGCCCATAGCAACCCTAGCAGCATTTTTCCTTCTACCTCCCTCATCCAAGCCAACCCCACAACAAGCAGGACAGAGCGGTCTGGGTTTTCTTATTAGGACCCAAGTCCCTGAGATGGGCTTGTTTTATTGTCACAGCTAAGGACACACTGAGAGAGGACCATGCCATGGCAGGTCCATGCCAGTGCAGGATCCCCCAGAGCACAGGCAGGGATGGGGCAGGCCAGCAGAGGCCACGGCCAGGAGCATCACCAAGCACCATGCTACCCCAGAGCAGCTCCAGCATCCACCTGGGGTAAAGGAACAAGATCCGAGTCCTGTGAAGGCACCGCTGCCAAGAGACCAGTGGTCAGGGGTGAGATGGGAAACCACGTCCCAGCCATGGCTCTAATACAAGGCAAGCCCCAGCTCTTCCCTTTAACTCTGCTTTTCCACCCCGCAGCCCCACTTTATACCTGCCCCCAGCCCCTGTACCTGTCCTCATGTGAATCCACCCCTTGGTGCCCCAGCTCCCTGAGCCCTGCCTGATGTTCAGGGCTCTTCCTGCCCTGCTGCCCATGCATCCCCCATGCACAGTAGTCTCCACATGCATCTTCATCCTCCTGGCCACATTTGCAGCCCTCCCTCCACCTTTCAAAGGAGAAAGTTTCACCCAGGCTTTGCTGCATCCCACTCCACCAGTGCATTTCCAGCAATGAGATGGGGCCGGAGGCTCCATTAACAGGTGACAAGAGTTAATCCAGGACACTCAATCCCACTCTATACCCACTGAAGTGATTCACCCCTCCCTCCATCCCATAGCCCCAACCCAGACCTACCTTGCTCTTCATCTTGCCCTCCAATCTGTCCTCACTGGGGCACTGTAGGAGAGCACAGGAGATATAAACCCCCTGAATTCCTTTCATTTCACTCCCTTTTTGACATCTAAAAGTGAGCCAGAGCACTACCAACCTACTAATGTGCACACTAACTTGCACTTGTGCACGTGTGCTCTGAGCAATCACACGCACCACTACCATTGCCTGTTCCTGGCCAGTTTATCCCCAAGATCCCAACCTGTGTGTCCCCAGCACAGTGCCAAGCTCACCCTCCTGGCCAACCTCACCATGATGCCTGCATGGCTGCACTGACAGACTGCAGCCCTTCCTGCCTGGGAAGTAGGGCAGAGCGTGTCTTGGGGCAAGCATGTGCTGGGAAGCCACAGGAGGAGAAATAATAGCAATGACATGTGTCTAAGGACACACCACCACGTCAAGAGCACTTGTAGGGTGGTGGGCATGCATCCTCCTGCATGGTGAGCACACGGAGAAGACGTCTGCAGGGAGCAAAGCAGGGCAGCTCCATGCAAGGGCTGGGCTGGGAACTCTGCTGAGGCAGGGAAATGTGAGCTGGAAAGTCTGGGCAGGATCCCGAGGCATAAATCAGAACAACCCAGGTGCCAAGCACAGGGGGTTCAGCGCAGTCCCTGCATGCATGGCTTGTGGATGGCTTGGGACACAAGTGCTGATGGACACAGTGAGGAGCACGTCACTGTCCCAGCCTCCACCAGCACCTCTGGTCCTTTGGCTCTGCAGTTTCTGGTTTCTTCCCCAGTTTTTGGCCATGCATGAGGGAAGGTGATTTCAAGATGCTTCTAGCCCATAAACCCAAGAAACCCAAAACTCCACCTCTACAGGGCTGCCATTGCTCTTAGGCTCCTCCACCACCAGGATCAACACAAACGAGAGACAAAGTACAACAATGTGAAAGTCAGAAGAGGAAAAGACAGGCAAAGAGAACTGCTCCTCCATCTCCTCAGCCGATCTTACTTTTCACATCCAGTCTGCAGTCTACCGAGGCTTCCCCCAGGGCATTTACAGCTTTGCAGGTGTAGATGCCCCCATCGAAGGGGCTGGGCTTGCGGATCTCCAGGGAGCAGACGCCCTGCTCGATCATTGCTATGTATTTGGGGTCTTCCCGGATCTCCATCTGATTTTTCATCCAGATGATTTTGGGCTGAAAGCAGCAGAATTTGTCTCTTTAAAGAAGGGAGAGAAAAAGAAATCTGGCCCCAAAATGCAGCCACCTCCCTTTGCTTCAGCCCTGCCTGAAGCTGGTGGCCACGGTGGGATTCATAGTCAGAAGTAGTTTGAAGAGCTAAATATCCCATCCTTGAGCCCTAAGAACTGTCCCACACTTCTTCCCCCGGTGCAGAAGGAAACAAGGCATGGCTTGAATCAAGATCAGTGTCTCATCTCTACACAGAAACACCCCACATTCGCCCTAGATTGAATTAGAAGGCAGCTGCAGCCCCCTAACTTCATCCAACCCCAACCCAACATGACCAACTGTCTCCCAACGCCTCCATCCACCTTTCAAAACCCCCATTGGTGGCTGCCCGCATGCAGAGGTGATGCTGCCCACGTTGGAAGCACTGACCTGGGGAAAGCCCCGGACACAGCAGATGAGATGTGTGTTGTAGCCTCGGGTGGTGGTTCGGTCTGTCAGGGGCTGGGTGAACTTTGGAGGTTCCATCATGTCCCGTTGGGGGATCTTCTCTGACTGGTAAGCAGTTTCTAAGGAAGTGATTTATTCTAGGTTGAGGCAGAGCTCCTGGGCTGACCACGTGAGGCATGGCCACAGGGATTCAGTCCAAGGTACACCAAAATACTTCTGCTCCTTCACATAAGAGTTGGAACTGGGTGACCTTTAAGGTCCCTTCCAACCCAAACCATTCTATGATGCCATGGTAATAAGCCAGACAGCATTTAGCCTGACCCAGCCTTCAATTCGAACCAACCATGTCTATAAACTCCTTCTCATCCAACCATACTATGCTAGTGACCAATCCCTGCAGAGGACAGGGGAGATGCCAGTGTGCAAACCAACACCACGATGCATGCTATGTGCAGGGTGTCAGATCCAGGCCAAGCACTGCTCTGGGTCTCCTACTCCATCCCCAGAATTCAGTGCATAGGAGATAGAGGTAAGGTCTGCAGGTGACAGAGACCCCACCTCACTGTGTGCTCTACCACTGACCAGGAAGGAAATGGATGGAGAGAGGGCAGGGCTTAGGGATGCTGGTTTGGACCCCTCAGCTGGACCACTGCAGGGGTCTCTTCCTCTGCTGGTCCTGAGCTGCAGGGACAAAGCCAGGGTTGTTCCTCACCCCTCCTGCTTCAATCTCACCCTAAGGATGTCCTTGATCCCTCCTTCAGACCAACCACGGCACAAGCCTTCTCCAGAGCAGAAAGAAGGTATAGAAGGAGGGCAGAGGATGCTCAGCCTCACTCCTTCAGCGCTCATCCTGGTGCCCAGCCCAGCAGCATCACCACAACACCAGGAAGCCCCACCAGCCCCAAACAGAGACAAGATCCTTCTTGCCCACTACCACCACCACCACCTCCAAGCCCTTAAGCAGAGCATTGTCCCTACTTGTCTTCTTGATGTCGGCCACCGCGGTGGTGACGGCCGCCTTCTCGCTCAGCCCGCAGGCGTTCTCGGCGAACACGCGGAAGCTGTAGGTGTTGCCGATGATGAGGTCGGAGATGGTGCAGCTCGTGCGGGTGCAGCGCTCCAGCACCGTGAACCACTTCTGGGAGGGCGAAAGAAGAGCAGTGAGGAAAGGCAGGCTGGCCAAGGGATGGAGAAGGCATTGGGGAGGGGGGAGACAGGGATGAGCAACCATCAGAGCATCCCGGGTGCGGGGACTCACCCCGCTCTTCTTGTCTGATTTCTGCACTACGTAGCCCTTGATCTCCGAGTTCCCATTGTCTGCTGGTGGGGCCCACTCCAAGGCCACATTAAAGCCCCACACATCCACCAGTTTCAGGTTCTGGGGGGGCCCTGGCAGCTCTGCAAGCACAGAATCACAGAATCCCAAGGGTTGGAAGGGATCTCAAAAGATCATCTAGTGCAACCCTGCAACCCTGCAACCTAGAGTACACCACACAGGAACTTGTCCAGGCGGGCCTTGAGTATCTCCAATGTAGGAGACTCCACAACCTCCCTGGGCAACCTGTTCCAGTGCTCTGTCATTCTTGCAGTAAAGAAGTTTTTCCTGATGTTCACATGGAACCTCCTATGCTCCCGTTTACACCCCCTGGTTTGTAGCAATTTGCGAGCAGGAAGCATTCAGCATACGTTAGGTTTAATGAAAAGATTACAAGTGCCCCAAGTATGAGTGCATCACGTTTCAAGTGCTGTAAACGCAGGAATGCAAACTGGACACAAACTTCTGTGAACTGGACTACGAGTCATGAGTAATTTATCAAACTGTTCTAAATACATCAACTAAAATAATGGAAATGTAAACAAAAGTTATGTAATTCCTCCTTGCCCGTGCTTGGGCGCTGTTTGTGATGGTGGAAATATAAACTGAACTAGAGCGTATGAAAAGATTTCCAAGAAAAAGCCTTTGTTTAATGTTTCCGATGCATCAGATATTCTACTTACTTCCCAGATGCATATATTCCAAATCACGCTTTTGCTGTCCACAGAAAATTCCTCTGTCTATTTATACTTTCAAATCTATGATCTTATACACTAATAAATAATAATGAAGTCCTGAACTAAATACCAACGTTATGGTTTCACTGGAGATCTTGCTGACATTTATAAATATCTGTAGCATTCATGGTTCAGGACACTGGCAGGCTCACAGATTCTGTTAAACTTTATAATGTAATTGTACATATGGTCTCTCTTTTGAAAGTATAATGTATGGGGTTTATGGAATATTTCTGTTAGGCAGCACTGCACGTCTTTGCTTCCTTTATCAAAAGCCATGTTGCTGTGTGGGTGTATCTTAGCTGACCTATAAACCCCACCATTTTCATCTCAGCTGACACCGAACAGTACGTAGTCTGAACTTTCCCAAACTACGGAAATATTGCTATCTTGTGGTTACTCACTTCTTTGAATTAGTCATTCACTTATATGCCTGTCCATTTATACCCTAGGAGATAGTCCAAGAGTAATAGCCATTTCCTTCCTTGTGTATGCCTTTGTCTATCAACAGGATTGCAGGATTTGATTCCCTGTGATGGAAAATTTAGCTCTGTGACTGTCATGGTTTAAGCCCAGCCGGCAACACAGAACCACGCAACCACTCGCTCACTCCCCCTCCCTTCCTCCCACAGCTCCCAGAGGGATGGGGAGGAGAATTGAAAGAATGAAACTCCCACAGGTTGAGATAAGAACAGTTTAGTAACTAAGG
>JBCJKH010050802.1:0-20282 GCA_039877255.1 Loriculus beryllinus | reverse complement strand
TATACTTCTTGAGAAGGAATTGGACCATCTGAATGTCAGACACACACCTTGCAGTCTGGGTGTTTTTATTTTCAGTGTAAGAGGAGGGCAGACACTTAGCTTTCCCTTTTTCCAAGTGCAAATCCTTTCCTCTATAGATCTGAGCATTTTCCTTCATCAGTTCTACTGAGATGGGCAGTCTGCCTTGTAGTTTCACCTGGTGCTATCTGAAGTTATTTGCTGTGCTCAGTACTGATGGTGAGACCAAATCAAACAGAGCCTTGAGGTGGAACTGCTCCACATATCTCTTATCTCTGAAGTGAGCAAACCAGAAGATACCATCAGCCTCCAGCTTTTAAAGCAGGATTTATTAGAATTCTGCATAAAAAATTGATGCAAAGTAACTTGTCAAGTAGAGAAATGTTATTACATGAATGACGTAAATTCTGAGATACAAGTATTTAAACAGACTTCTAGGAAGGGTCCCTTCCTCAGGGCTGCTGCCACTCTCACCCTGCCCCTCTCTCCACCTGCTCAGGCTCACAGCCTTTGGGGCAGTCGCAGTCTACCCTCTCTTTTTAGCAGAACATACATAGGAAACACAGGCTGCTCCAAACTGCCCCAAACTGTAACCACACATGCCTGACAGCAAAGGCTATGAGAAGCAATGTGTTCCTCATCTCTCAGTGACAGCTGGCATTTTATAAACAAGACCTGTCTTCTCTGCACTGTAAAAGTTCCCGAGGTTGGATGCATGGAGGACTGAAAGCAGCATTTCCAACCTTGAACCTCCTCTTACTCCTGCAGTGCTCTGAGCTCACCAGGGTCTTGCTTCAGCAAAGATTAATCTGCTGCAGTGAAAGTCCAAGCTGCCAAGTGGAGGACAAGAAACCTTGCTGGCAGACCTGGCCAGCCTGCACAGGCTTTGCCAGACTCCTGAATAAGCACATCTCTGCATGACTGCTCAGTGCCATATGCACGTGTTTCCAATCAGCTCAAAACATTGCTTGGTTTTGCACCAAGCATGGCATCAGGATGCTTCCCTGACTTCTCAGCAGACCACTGAAGGACACGCTCAGCACACTGGATTCTTTTATATATGAGATTGCTTATCTGTAGGTATCTCTTGTTCAGCTTCCAATTTCTTACTCAGTGCAAGACTCAGATAAGCCTTTCCACTCATCATTATTGCTGTTAAAAGGTTAAGTCTTTAGCTCATATCAGCCCCACTGACTGCTTGCCATCTGACTTAACGTGGTCACTGACATGTAGGCTTTAAATCCACAACGTGTCTGCAGTCTGTAGCCCAGTATTTAAGTTGGCATATTGGTCTTTTAAAAACCAAGAATGCACTGGGAGGAAATTCCATTCTTATTTAGTATGTGTGCACATTTGTAATGACAAATTCTGCTTTAGCAAGTAACAAATAATCCAAAGCATTTTAAGCATCTGAAGGCGGCCTATAGGGATGCTGGGGAGGGACTCTTCATTAGTGACTGTAGTGACAGGACAAGGGGCAATGGGTTAAAATTTAAACAGGGGAAGTTTAGATTGGATATAAGGAAGAAATTCTTTACTGTGAGGGTGGTGAGGCACGGGAATGGGTTGCCCAAGGAGGTTGTGAATGCTCTATCCCTGGCTGTGTTCAAGGCCAGGTTGGACGAAGCCTTGCATGGCATGGTTTTGTGTGGGGTGTCCCTGACCATGGCAGGGTGGCTGGAACTTGATGATCTTAAGGTCCTTTCCAACCCTAACTATTCTATGATTCTATGTGCAAATCAGAAGGGTTGTGTCAGAGAATCTCTGAACTGAAGAATAAGGCAATAGTGGTGAATTATCCCAGAGACAAATAAACCATATTTACTATATTTGAGTATGGACAAGTTCTCCTGAATGATTTCCACATCATATACTGTATGGGTCAGAAAGAGACCTGAAATGAAGAGAGAGCTGAAATGAGCTAAATGAGCAAGAGAGCTGAAATGAAAGTTAAACAGTAACTGTAAATCTGGCATTTCCCGACTTGTGCACAGCAAGCTAGAAATATTCTTCTAACCACTTTGGCATGTGAATCTATTAATTTAGCTTGACATACTGCATTTAAGTAAGGCAAAAAGTAACGGACCAAGTTTATGACTTGGTCTCAAGTTCTCATCACATATCTGTACTCTGTCTGCATGAGTTTGTAGTCTTACAAGAATGAAAGTAGTGCTCATGCATTTGATCTGTGTTGGGATACTGAGATGAGGAGGCATGTGTGCCTGTGTGCAATGGCACCTGGCTGACCACATAGGCCTATCTGGGAAGGGAGTGACTTTAATTGATCAGCAAAAACTTGAGCAATGATGTAGCTAGATGCTATGTGGAAGTGTTCTGCCAATGACTCAGGACTGTCAGGGTGCAGAAGGGTACATCAAAGTATTCTGCATTCCGGGGTGGGGTTGAGCAGCATGAATGGGGAGGAAGGGTCTTTTGTAAGCATTAACAAAGTGTTGAAAAAGGAGAACATGCTCCAGAAGCATTGTCTCACTCCAAGTGTCCCTCTAATCCCTCCAGCCATGATGGCAGAAAAGGCAAGTTGACGAGGCATCCTCAGAAGACAGCTTTTTGTCTCCATCTTTGTCTCCTCCCTCTGGGGACAAAAGGATCAAAATATAGGTCAGAGTCATCCAAAGCTTAGTATAGAGCACAGGCCCCAAACCTCTAAGACTGCGAAACATGGAGCATGGGTTTAACACGAAGGCAGAAACTGAAAATGAGACAGATACCTGAAACTATAAGAGGCTACTGACATGCTGTAATGTTTATGTCCTTATACCAGGTGGTGGGAAGCATGTTAAAAATATGTTGGGGAATGTTGGTGAGGTTGTATGGGAGTCTGTCAAAGTGAGATGCAAGTGATTAAAGTGAGACAGTTTGGAGGATCATTCTCAAACATGCTCTGCATCTGTGTCTATTCTCTGTAAGGCGCAGAAATAGTTCAGTGAACTATTCCTTCAGGTGTGCCTGGGTTTGTCACCAGATGGACCTATGTGGTTGGCTACAGATAGGGATGCCACTATTCTAGCACGTATGCGGCATGAGTCATCAAAGAACCAGAGCCCTGGAGTAAAACAAGAAGCAAAACACGCTAGTATAAGACGCAGTTTGTTGTTTGGGGAACAATAGCTTGTTGCTTTTCACAAAGCACAGCTAGTGAAACCACAGCTTCATTGATACGACTGAGCTGTGGGTGAGGGTATTAAAAAAGCTCAAATGAGTAAATCAGATGATACTGGTAAAACCATCCCCAGTCTACACAGATTGTGGCTCCAGTACTTAGCCACAAGGCTGCAGGGTCTGTTTTACTTGAATATATGAGACAGCTCAGGCAGCAAGACTCTGACTGAACATACTTTGTTTTCTCTGTAAGGGTATGAAGGATCAGGTGTATCTTTCAAATACAAGTCCTTCCTGGAGTAGGGGAGAGTAAATCACTGGTCACTCATGAAACTTTTATTTCTGGATCTGGAGGTATAACCTCGCCAAAGTAAAACCAGCAATGAAAACTACATGGAAAATCACTCGATAGAAGAATCCTTTTCCTAGAAAAAGTGAAAACCATGCAGAATTTGAGTAAAGACTGTGTCTTTTGTGAAAAAGCCATATTTATAAAAATAATACACTAGGGAATATCGTATTTATAGCACTGTGTTGGATAGTCATCTGTCTTTGCTTTTAATTGTATATACTGATAGGCAGGGGAGACTGACCTGGTAACTGATAGCGTAATCAATATCTGAAAGTCCATCAAGCAACACAGAAATCCTAAGTAGAAATTTTATAGTAACTTTTTCCCCAAATGTCTTAATAAAGGTGCTTGGTGAGACTCTGGGTATATGTAGGAGTGTATTTTCAAACAGTCATTTCTGGAAAGTTGGTTGGAGACCTGGGAAGCTTGGTTGCAGACACATAACAGCTATTCATATTGTTAATGCAGAGAATATCGCAGATTCATGAGGAAGCCCTGAAGCAAACCAGTTAATAATATCGTGTAAACATTTTCCATACAGAGGTCGCATATGACTGACACACAGCACTACCGATTTGATAAAACACTTTTGTAGACTAAAACAACATAAGCCAGGCTGTCACTCATTTGAGCCTTAGCCTCAAGGCTTATTTAAGATATAGAAATGAAAACGAAGTGTGTTTTACTGATACTCTTTCTTGCTTCCCTTCCACTGGTGCTGGAAGGAGTGGTAGGAGTTCAGTACATGTTGGAGGAAATTGTGGTACCTATTGGTGAATGACACTGCTATTTGTACTCTGTGCCCTACATGACCCAATCAATTCTCTGTTGCAATAAACACCACTGCCTGACTAAAGAATTTAACCTTAGAAATACTGAACCCAAAACAAATGTCATTTGACCTAGATTGGATACCTTTTGTTTGTTTTTTCATTAAAATTGTTCATTAGATTCCATTTCCTGTGGCAAACCAAGAGCAACAGAAGAAGAGATATGTAACTAAATGTAATTCTTGATGATCTTGTATCAATACACCAGTGCTCAGCTGCTGCCATACGTCATTCTGCTCTAGTCATTCTAATATGCTGCTCTAAACATTCAAATAAACAATTTTAACCAGGAATTTATAAATATCAAACCTTACTAAAAAAGCCTACCTTCTGTGTTTCTCTCTATTGTATTACTATATATTAGGCACTCTACCCCAGCTCAGGATTTTAAAATGATCGGTTTGTGCTTAAATGTAGAGTTTTGATTGATATGACAGCAGACTATCCCTGTATCCTCACACCTCTTTCGTAAAAATGACCTGTTTCTAGAAAGAAATACATGATGCTATTGCAGTTGGCTATCTAGGTGAAGAGTTTCCTTACTGTGTCTGTTACTATCAGCTCAGGATGCTTTTGCTCATTCAACCTTATGTCTAAGATAAGAACAAAATATTACAAAAGTTGAGGTAGGCAGAGACTAAAACAAGGGTATTTTTCTCAGTCCTTGCTAATGTAGGTATAACTAGAAAGGTTTGGGAATCCTGCCCTTAATATCAGTTTGCTGACCAGTTGACTAACCTACCACTGTAGGAAGCCATAGAGCTGGCTGACTGATCTGACAGCAAAATAAGTATTTTGTCAACCGACTCCAGCAGTCTGAGGGACCATAAGCACAAAAGAGACACCTGGGTATGTTCTAGAAGGCCAGAAGGTTGTCAAAACCTTCCCAGGGAGAATGAAGAGTTTCATAAAACCTACCAGAAGATTACAATGTAGCTAGGTAGTGCAAATGATGATACTTCCCTGGGTCTAATTTTGGATTAACAGCAGTACTCCCAGCTATACAAGAGGGATGGACAAGGACTTTCTACACTGAAAAAAGGGAGCAATGCCTACACCAGAAAAAGACAGTAAACTTTATAAGACTGTTGTAAGTTGAGTCAACTCCCTCTCCAGATGAACCCTCAGCACGATTTTGTCATCCCCTACCAGTGGAAGGAATCTCATCAAAGGAGTGAAAGAAATATGCTGAACCTATGCCAATTAGTGAAAATATTAAATTACATTGATGCAGAGACGGTATGTGCCATAACTGATATGCACAAAAATTTTCCTGCTTTACTGGAACTTATGCAGAAAGTATCATTGTGTTATCCATCAGGAGGCTGTTTATTCCATCCAAATACAGTGTTTCATTGTATATTTCAATCTGTGCTAGTCATCTTATCATCTGTTGCATTAAACCCTGAAGACTTTCATAGTTTATTTAATGAAAATTAACACCAAAGAGCATGAAGGTTCCATTGTAGGGCTCACTGGTTCTCAGACAGAAACATCAGAAAAAATCGCTTGAGAACTAAGAAAACCAAGGTGTTTTGAAAAAGAGGGGTACATTTGTTGGTGATGCCAGTTACTGAAAGACAAAGGCTAGCTGTACGATCTTCCTTTACAGATGTAATGTTTTATCTTAGCACACACACTATACTGGTGTTATGGTGGCTTTGATTGCCAAAGAACATTAGGATGACAAGATCTGTAATCATTATCCCCTATTAGACCAACCCATATTTGGAAAAAAGGTTAGGGTTTTGGGCAGAGAGGCTTTTATATACATAAAGCCTTGTCTTCAATTTCTATCACTTGATAATGTCTGGAATATACATCATGAAAAATGCAACAATGCAGTTTCTTCAACGTTAGGCTATTTGGAATCCGTATTTGTAGAGTCTCAGGCAAAATAAGAAAGAGGTCTTTTTTGCCAACCTCATCACTGTTACAAGCACTGTGATTGACTCTGGGTTGTTAGTTCATTTTGATCTTGAGGGTAAATCCAAATGAGTGGCATGTGTTCAATTTAGATCAAGACTTGACATCATTGAGAAGATTTGTCATGAAAATGTATTAGCCTTCACTTCAATCTTTGGCATGCATGATACAATTATATTTGTACTGTACATACAGCAGTGCAATTCTGAGTGGGGACTTTCTTGTAGGAAGATAGAATCCCATGGTCACAAACTTTATATGTTGGTGACTCCCCCTAGGGTCAACAAATCTGATTTCAGGGACTGATGACTTCAGGACAGAGAAGACATTAAGAATATTGATTGTGTTTAGTTTCAATATGCGTTGAATTTCAATATATTTTATTAGTACTAATGCTAAGCATTGATGAAACAACAAGCTTTGCTCTGAAGATTTATGTTTAGTAATCCACAGCATTTTAAGAAAAAGCCACTACAGAAATCATTATTCACTTTAGACTGGTTGTAAAATGGTTACATATGGTTGCTCAAATATAATTACTAATAAGGACTCATTGATAATAAAGGGTTTTCCTAATAATGTCTATCAGGGACCAGCTGTCAAGATAATATTTCTTAACACTTCCATGTCAACTCTGAAGGAAAATACAGGTGGGTTATCACTGTGCAAGGAGTCCAATGATCAATCAGTAGTGAAAAGGAATGGTCATTTACATAGCAGAGACCATTGCTTAGTCAGATGGTGGAACATGGGCAAGGATAAAAGGGTTATGTATAAACTCTGAATGTTTTTTCTGGCTCTGGGTTTGTATGTATCTTTTAGCAGTGATAGCACGTCTGGCTGCTTTCAGCTTTCCCAAGCAGAAGACAGGGAAAGGCTTCTTGCTGCAGTGATCAATATTGTGGTCAGCCTAGAGGAATGGCGTAGGCAAAAGGGGCAGCTTCAAGAGTGGCCCTGGATATGCGCAGAAGGGACAGGCTGGATTAAAAAAGCTGCTGCTGAGGATATGAACCACTGCTCTCCTTTCTTCTCCATTGTCACTCCCATCTCAACCTCAAGGCCAGATATTTCTGAAAGGTCTAAATCAGTTATATTATTTCCTCATTGCTGGACTCTAATCTCATAGAAGGACACTTCGCAGAAGAGGACAGAGATTGTTTCTGGGTTATAGTAAGAACTCAGGAAGTCTCATAAACAGGGCAGAACTACCCGTAATAAAGGATGGCAAACCAGCAAAACTCAAGTGCACTTTGAAAGAATAATAAGCCTGTCAAATCCTTAGCTTGTGATATATTATATGGTGACTATACCACAATGATTCAAACTGTTAAAAATGTATCTAATTACACTACACAAAGTTGTACAAATGAATATATTTTATTTCTAAGCACAAAAACCTCCCAAACAAACCCCTTTAAAAAATCCCAAACCTAATCAAGACAAAAAAACAAACCCAAACCAAAAACTTGCAATATTCTTAAGGCTGAGTTATAGGGGGATTTACCCAAATTCTGTACCATATTTTGGAAAAAAAAAGAAGTGAATTTACTTTTACTTATGCAAAAAATAGAATTCCACAATAGTTTTACAGAAAAAGAAGCCTGTAAACAAGCAGAAGTTCAAATTTAAAAGAAATAACTAATAGTCTAAGGCAGTAATGAAAGTAGATACGGTATAATTTTTTGTTTGTTTTTGTTGTTAATCAGAAAAGATCTCCACTTTACACAAAGCCATTTGGAATCAGGGAGTGGGGCTCTAAGGAGCAATTGAAGTCAAGTATGCTTCACTAACAGTAATTAACAGCATGCAAGCAGTAGTACCCTGCTGCAGTGAAACAGGATTAAGCAGGATGAAGGAACTCATTACATTGAGAAAGATTCCATTTTCTTTTAATGCTGACGTAAATCTGCAGTAGCTTCAATGGCTTTAATATAGTCACTCATGTTAGACAATAGTAGAGAACAGAATTTACGCCATTGTCCTTTATTGGAATTCACATCTCATGGACATTAATCCAAATGCTCATTTTGAAAACCACTAATATTGAATAAGCAGTAACTGCCTGCAGACAAGGTTTTTGTGCATGCAACTATTCCATATCATTTTTTCCAATGTAAAAATGGAAGCTACAGTCCACAGAAGGAAGGCTTCTTTCAGTTGCTTATTTACATTTGTTATTAAACAAATCCCAATGCTAGACAACTTCTTATTTCTGAGAAAACTCGAGGTCCATATCCACTGAAAATATGTTTGCTAACAGACCACATGGAACAGAATAAACATGTAATTATGTCTTTTTGAAACTCCAAGAGGATCAGCTAAGGTGTAATTTGTCATGTTATTCTGGTTTTTAATACCTCACTGTAAACTGTCTAATTTTATAAATTCATGTTGGCTCTCATGTTAGAAGCAGTTTTGCTTTTGAGTAATACAGGACAAAAAAAAAGATTTTCTCTCTAGAAATGAAGGGGTGTGAGTTTTTCTAGGGAACCAACACTTCTTTGTAAAAAACTCCACTACTTCACAAAACAGTGCAGGTGACTAGTTTTGTTTGCCAAAAGACTAAAGTATTTCTATCTGCTTTCAGCCATTCAGAATTTATCCCAGGAAATTTTTTTATAGAAGATTGAAATGGAAATGATAGAACTGTTTGCTAAAGAACATATAACCTATAATTGATTTTACTCCCCTTAGTCTGAATAATACTTTCCTTAATCTAAAATGCATGAGCATATTTACATCTGTGGTTCATTTGGGTACCAAACTACACCAAAGCTTCTCTCTGAAAAGGAGCTGATTTCTGCCCACATTGTTTACTGTCTTCTCATCCTTCTTCAAATATTAAATCACTACCACAACCAATTTCAAACTATTAAGTTATAGACTTCAATGCTGTTGATGGATTGTTAGGTCATCCTGCTCAAAAGTGACACACAAAACCAAAAAACAAATCGACATGATAAGTGAAATGATGCGATATATTATTCAAATATGCTGATGGAAAATGTGCTAAGTTATCAACTTTCATTAGGTTTGTGAAGTCTGTAATCATTGCTGAGATGTAAAGTCAAAGAAAGCTTTAAAGAAGATTCATTTAGATTATATATACTAGTTTCTTGGAACATTGTTGGAATAATTATTGATCTAACAGATTTTTGAAGTTTCATATTCAGCACATGAAAGCCCTGAATTTCACTATAAAGCAGAATGGATTTTTTACAAAAGGCAAACTCCTAGTTATTGTATGTCCTCCTCTTGAATGCCCAGCTTGCACTCTATCTGAAAAAGAAAATGCATAAAGGTCATTTGGGGAAAGAAGAATGATGTTTCTGTATTACTCTGTATTACTCTTACTCCATCTTCCTATCTTTGTGGATTCCGGTTCATACATACTTGTGCAGAAGATGATTTGGGTTACACTATCAAAATAATGGAGAACTAACAGAAAGAAAACACATAGACAAAACCCCACATCAACTCTGTCCAGAGTTCTTAATAGAACATTCATGTCTTAACTAGATGGCACCGTTCAGAGCTCTGACTGCACAAACATGGTCAGAGAACACGGGTCCAATATAGATGAGAGATGCATCCACACAGCATGCATAGAAGTACTGGACCTCACAGAAAAGGCAAGTTGTTTGTGTTAGAGTTGACAAAAACCTGGAAAATCTGTTATGTGGGGGGAACAGATCTCAAACTGAAGTGAGAGCAGAAAACATTTCAGAATAAATTCATACAGTGGATAGTAAGAATCACAAGACCACCTTTCCTTTCCAATCAAGAAATGCAGTGGAAGTACTGCACTATCATTTGCAGTGCATAATTTGGAGACTGTTCAAAGGTTTGAAAAATATTCAAGAACCACAAAAAATGCTTTTAAGAGTGAGAGAGACACTTTAAGACTTCAATTGCTGTAACCTATCAAAGAAAAGACTGAGAGGAGAAATGATTACACGGTATAATTATCTCCATGAGGGAAAAATATTATTGCAGATATTAAGTAGCTTTTCAAACCAGCATTGAAAAGTGCAACAAGAACTAAAGGCTGAAAGCTAAAGCCTGACATACTCACATTATTAAACAGGCAGAATATTTTGATGGGGAGGGTAGTTTACCTCTGAAACATGGTGGTAGATGAAGTAGGAGATTATCTATCTCTCATGGTCTTCACATTAACTGTCCTGCACTAAAACATGAAGGAATTGCAGCTTCTTGATGAAGCAATTATAAAGCAAATGTTAACAGGTACAAAACAGGCTTCATCTTGTAATCTCATTCTGGGAAATGACCAGACTATTTCAGGTGAAAATCAAACATGCACACAGAATCATCTTGAAGGAGGCTCCTTAAAGGGGAAATTTTGCAAGGCTGTAGACTAATTAAATTAAGTCTTAATTATAAGAAGCAGAACCAGCTCATTCTTTTCAAACAACCCTTGGTTTTTACTGGTCTTCTGTACAGAAGGTCAAGCAGAAACAATTTCCATAGCCCAGAGTACTAAGAAAAATTATTGACAGCATCTAGTCATCGCTAAAGTGATAGCTTTCAAATATACACAAAATCACTGCAGGTTCACAACCATATTTCTATGTATTTTGAAGAGTCTTGATTAAAATTTCAAATAAAAGTAAGATTTTAGATTCAGAAAAAAAGACATTATTCTTCATAAGGACACAAACTTTTTCAAAATGCAAGGTAACATTAGGACAATTATCTAGTGTATTATTTAAAGCAGAAACAATCTGAAATAATAATGCAATTATAGGGACAGAGAGGGTATTTTTAATAGTGAAAATACAGCAGGTTTTGAGAGCTTGCAAGTTTTTTAAAACTTTTTCTCTAAATTTTTTCATCAGTGTAGTACTAGGGGTAAAGAGCACTGTAGCCTTCAACTGTAAAATACAGATAGTTCTGCATCAAAGCCAGACATACGCACATGCATACAGCAATGTGCACTCATACAAATGGATCGGATGCAAGTAACAGAGTTTGGCTTCATGTTTGCAAATTACATTTTTTGTTGGGGTCCCTCCCCTAAAATTCAACTGTTGTAATGTAAGCCTTATTAGATTTTCTACTTATTATTAACCTGGAGGCCCTCCAGCCTCCTCCTTACTCTCTTTCTTATTCGTTTTTAAACTTCTGACCCAATGCAATCTGCCTGCAGGGGCAAATACAGTTATCTCCTTCTAAATTAAAATTGTAACTCATTTGGTACAGTTTACACAAGGCCTCAGCTTTGACACATGCAATTACTATGAACATAGGAGGAACATGATTGCTGAGAGCCACCAGAAATAGAGTTTAATCAGAAAACATGGAGTTGTTCCAAGAGATTTATAATTTCACCACTTGCTATTCTTTCATGTTCCTGAGTGTTCAGATAATTAGATACACTGTTTTTTTGCTTCCCAAGAGGCCAGGGAAAGCAAAATTCGTACTTTTACATTAACAAGATGAAATTATATTACATATAATCTATAACATTTTTGTTGAGATGACAAACTCATACAACATTAATTTTAGTACTTACAAAATGTTACAAATAATTTGTTCTGTAGTATCGGAATGTATCACATAGTGTGGACTTATGTAAATTAATTACCTATTCAGATGGATTGCCCAGTCTGGCAGCTTTTACTCACATAAGAACACCTAAATAGCCTATCTTAAAAGGCAGCTTTTTAATATAGGTCTTTAAAAAAGTAAGGTTCACATTTTGTGCCCCTATGAGGGAATGAGCTTTGGTGTAGTGGATCAGATTGTAGAGCCTGAGAAAACTGAGATGTTATGAAGCCAGATTCATAGCCCAGACTGATCTCTGTGCCTCAAGCTCATCTCTGAAAAAGGAATTTTAAGGGCATTTGATGAAGTTCGGTGAAACGTAGAGTTGAATCAACCAAGAGACATCAGTCACTGTAATTAGAAAGGAAGATGCAGACTTCAACTGTATGCTGTCTTGCATGATCGTATTACATTCTTCTGAGGATAAGGTTATTTACAAATAAACGCATCTGAACAGTAAATATAAATGAATAGACATATGCAACATTGCACAGTTTTGTAGTCTTTTTACTGGGGTCTGAATGCACTCATTTTATTTATACTTTAATATCAAGTTTCCTGGGCTGATGGATGGGCCCCTGGGAGGACTGTGGGTCAAATAAGGAGTAAGGTTACAGAAAAGGGTTTCAGAAAATACTCTGAGTAAAGAAAATGCACGGCTGATGATGTGCTCTGTAGTACAAATGTGATCCTAGAGCTCTGGCTGCTTTTTCAAGAGGCCACCTGCTTTCTATTCCTCCTTTTATGTTAGCCATTAATTTTGCTGCCACAGGCACAATTCATACTTACAAGACTGGAGACTCAGACAGGAGCAGCTGCTGTTTCAAATGGCACTACTCCATTCCCAAGACAGCCAACTCAGCTGCAACAACATCAGTGACCTGGATACACCAAATTCACCAAAAAATAGACTTTTCCTACTCTTTTTTCTGCTGTGTATATAACAACAAGGCAAATTCATAAGGCTGGAAGGGAACAATTTTCAAGTAAGAAAAAACTATGAAAGAAATAGTCTGGAAAAGCAACAAAGAGAAATAAGGGGGGGGGGGCGGGGGAGGAAGCGAGAGAAGGGATTGCATAAATATTGGTGCTGAGGTTGCCAATCTGTCTCAAGCAAACTGTTTGGTCTATAAACTTTTCTGGGTTAATATAAACCTAATTTAGGCAACAGTAGTAATTACCACATTTATAAAGAGATGAAAAAATCGCGACATGTGGTACTGTCATTTGTTTAAGTCTGGGATGGCTGAGTCCAGCTGCAAAGGCAGATTTATTTTATTTGGCCCCAGGAATATGATGCTCTGAGCCATTGGCATGCACTGCCCTCCTGGCAGCCTACACCCAGCCAAGTCTCCAGGACCCCACACTCAGAAGGTTCTGAGGTAGGAAGGCAAAGCACCTGCAGAGCCATCTAGGACTAAGAGAGTTTATGAGGTGAGCCCACACGGTTTTTGCTGTTTGGGGTTTTTCTTCCCCAAACCCATTTGGTTCCATCTCAGCCCATTCTGGGAAAATCCAGTCCAAGGATCCCTGCACCACATTTCCAGAACTGGAAATGCAGGTAGTGCAGCTCAAAGCAGCCTGCTGCTATTACAGGCGCAGTTCTTGAACTCCATTGATGCTGGTACAAGGATACAAGCAGACAACAGCCTATGGCCAGAGAAGAGGTAGGGAGAGAAAAGGATCACAGCATCCCTGAGCAGTCTGCCTTATGTTGCTGTGGAAACACTGCTTGAACCAGCTGACATTTCACTGTGCCCTATGGACCAGGGAATGCTGAAGCTTGGGAGCACTGCTCCAGTAACATACAGAGACAGCAAGGACTCACAGTGAGTGATTTTGCAATATTATGGATGGAGAAGAGACTGACTGTTCCCTGTCTCATCCAGTACAAGCAGAAAAAGCCATCAGATAATTTTAGTAGCAGCCACTTTGAAAACAAACAAAAGGAAGTGGCTCACCACACAGCAGATGAGAAACTGAGAGCCGAGAAACTCTTTGCCCAAGATCCTGTGGCTGCAAGAATTCCGGTAGAGCTCAAATGAAGGCTGCAGGACCACTTAAAAGATCCTGAGTGTTGTAAGAAAGACCACAGCAGTCTCAAGAAATACCCTCAGCTGGGAAAGTTTCAAAAGAGAAGAATTTTACAAATTTGCTTTTATTGTTCCCAAGTCATCTGTCTTTGGACACTGTTGAAGACAGGATAATGGATTAGTTGGCCCATGATCTAAGCTGTACCATTCCAGCCACTCCTCTCCCTTTAGACGGATAAATCCTACCAGTTTCCAGTTAGCAGCAGCTGGGAGATTTCCAGGGCTGCAGCTAAACTGCTGTGCTCAACAACCACATTAGGCCTATCCTCCAAAAATATGCCTAATCCCGCTTCTTTTAACCTGTTCCTGGACTCCACAACATCCTGCAACAATGAATTCTAAACTTGGATTATAAATTGTTTATCAGGGCACTTCTCCTTTGTTATTTTAAATATGCCACATTGAAAGTGCTCAACTAGCTGCATTGTGAGAAAAATAGTAAAAATATGATCTTTATCATATTCTTTCTGATACATTCATACAGCTTTATTCTAGCCTGAAGCAGTTCATTTATTTATATTTATTTCTAACTCAGCACAAAATTATTCTTTTAAAATGTTAGAAAATACATATCCCAGGAGGTAGCTTTGAGAGTTTAATGTCAAACTCTACTACAGATGAAACATAGGCATGGAAAGGATAAACATTTCTGCAAACTATTGGCAGTTCCTATTATAGTCTTCTGTTGTGCTGATTTTTTTATTGAATACAGATTCTATATTTGTACCGGACTGTCCTGCACATCTGTGTCCTCAGACACATAAATTGAGCCTAAGGGAGTTTATTAGGACATTGAGTACCGTAATATGAACGTGAAAATACCAAATGTTAAGTATAGAAGTGGGAAACCCACTGCACTTAAAAAGAAAGGACTGTGTAAAGGGATATGCTGTATTTTTACGACGGCAATGAAGATTGACAGTAACAGTGGCTAGACAGGAATGAGGATAGAATAAAAACACTTTTGTAATTCATTTGATTTGTGATGCTAGACTCCTGTGTTTGTAAATAGACATAAAAGCAAACGCATACACTTCCAGCGTAAAGACAAAATCTCTGTTGCCCTCTAGAAACAGGTTGAATTATTTGCTGGATCAACATAGGCTTCCACTAGATGGTGCTCCTAGCTTTAGAAAAGCCATCAACGGATTAACCCACAGCAATGCAAGGGGAGGAATAAATTGCAGGCTTGTGAACGAATAAACGTGAAGCGGCTTCTGGCAGATCCAATCCAGCTTCTTAATTTTGCTCTTTCCTCACGTCTCCTAAGAACTCACATGCATCTGACAGGCAAACACAAAAAAAACCCAAAACATCTTCCTAAATAATGCTACACACGCACACTTTTCCTATTCCATTGGCAGACACTGCAGTGTAGACTGAACCCCTCCAAAAGGCATTCATTTTTTTGACTTCTTGGGTGACACCTGCTGATACCTTCCCCTGTACCCTCCTACCTCTGAGTAGCAGAGGAGCCTTTTCATCAGTCCATTCTGGATGAGCAAGATGTATAAGAAGAAAGAGACAGACATAGCTGCTAGAAGGTTGAGCTGTGGATGTCCCTTCTGTGAAACTGTGACTGACGGAGGCAGGCTACTTTGCCCTGCCACTTCAAGCCTTGACTCTGTGCTAGAGATTGCACGCCTGTGCTCCTCCTAATACAATGTCTTTAAAGGGAAGCATCATGGATATTGAGTGCTCAGAACACCAATCAAAATAAAAATAGCTACACTGCCTCTCTCACGTTTATGACTCTCATTACTAAATATCTCCTCCTGCACCTTTTTCCTCTACCCCATGCCCCAGTGCTACCTTAGAGAGCACCTAGCCGACAAAGGGACAGTTGGTAGCAGCGGTCAGTGGTGCTCATGTCCCTCACAGCAGCATTCAGGCTGCATTCTCCTGTCCCACAAAACAGAAAAGGCATTGAAGCCGCTGTTAAGGAGTTACAGAAACTCCGCTTTAAGGAGTTTCCACATGCAGATGCAGAACGCAGATCCTTCTTTCATTGGTGCAGGATGACCCCGCCTCAGCTGAAATGGTAGAAGGTAAAAACTGTTGTGATTTAAGCTGTCTGCCTGGGCTACCTATATGTAAACTCTGCCTGGAAAACACACAGGAACAAGGAGATACACCGAGAAACATCAAGAATTTTGAAACTTACTGAACTTGGTGCAAGAAAAATCAAATTCTGTACATTTTACCAACAGATTTGCATGTGTAAAAAAAAAAAAAATCAGCCTCTAAAGAAAAGAGCTTAAAACCAAAAGCGGCACACTTCATGACTTCTGATTAAATGTGGTGGAATATAAACACTAGCAACCCTCTCACACACACACCCCCCAAAAAAAAGTTAAATAAATGCTCATTGCACAATTTGCCAATGCACCTTTACTGCAAAATACAATGAATTTTTTCTTTGGGTTTTTTTTGTATGAGGAAAGAGCACTAAGCAGCGGTTCTCAGTGAAGAAGGGCAACGTGACAGTGCACCAGAGGTTTTGAGGCATTCACAGAAAAACACAAGACATTCTGGGTTAATTGACCTGCATCTTTTGCAAAGGGATATAAAGCTACAGGTTTTGTATGTGGTCTGTAGCAACAAATTGCCTGCATGTAACCACTTCCTATATGGTAAATGATACAAGACCAAGAACTGAAAGTATGGTGTATGCACCTGTGTGCATGAATACATATGAATTATTATTATATATCATATTTTAATAAACATGATGCAGCCACAAAGCTTCTGCTGAACTGGGAGGCTACCAAGCTATATTTCTTCTAAGTTGGAGAATAAGCTCATGACTAGGAATTTGACATTCATCATAAGGGTGCTCCTTTGCACATGGATTCTGGCATGGATCATTTTTGGAAAAGCAGTATAGAAGATTCTGCTCATGATGTCAGATATTAGAAGGCAGTGTGTTGATGGCATGAAAGAAGCAGTCAGGGGAATAAAACTTTCCCAGGCTTTCTGAAGAACTCCAAAGAACAGTTAAAGTAGAGGAGAAAAAGAATGCTCCATAGCACCACTTTATCTGAAGAAAAAGCTGTCTTCTGAGAAACCACCTTTTATGTCATTGTCATTCCCTGGTTTCACAAGCACTTCCTATTATGACAACATCCTCACTGATGCTCCAGATATGGAACTTGAGATTTTTAGGGCAGTTGGGCCCTGGAATGTATTTCAACTTGGCTACCTGTCACACTTTGTTTTTTCTCTGATGCTGACTGTGATCATTGCCCAAGTCCCTGGCTGCTCAGAAATCTCCTGCACAGTTCATCCGTTTAACTTCCTAGCCAAAAAGGTAAAGTCCACCACTCCCAGAACAATGGCCATTCACGCAGAACAACACATGACCACCTAAACTGAACTCTATAACTTCTGCCCCAAATCCCAGACAGTAACTTTTGCATTTATTTCTATTTCTATTAAGAAAGACATCAAATCTCTACTAAAAACGCGTAGCGAGTGAGATGTAAACATCTGAAAGGAAGACTTTGAATGTGTAATTATCTCCTTTTCACCAGCCTTTCCCCAAATCTCCTCTTCTCCAATTTAATTTGAATCTGGATGCTTTTAGCTTCTACTTGCAGTCACTGAATCTTATTATGATATTGTTTTCTGCAGGGTTAGAGTCATCTACTGCTACAAATCTTCTTAAGTGCATGTAATTATGAATCCTACTGAGTACATCAGACTCCAAATTTCTCACTAGCTGTATTTTAATTTTTTTCCAGACCACAGAATATTCTTTTGTTTTCTGGCTGAAACCTCACTTAAAGTCTAGTTCCATTTATAAACGGAGGATGCAATACTCTGGCAACAATCTCACTCATGCTGCTGCAAGCAAAGGACTGCATGGGCAGACACACTCTCAATTCAAACAGGAGAGCCATGTAATTGAATGCTTATGACATGAGTGGGAGCCTGAATGTTGTGCTGGGAGAATCAGCTGATTCTGGGCTGATGATCCCCTTGCCCTCTTAATAAATTCATCATCTTTGAATGTCATTTCGTTTCTCTCTGGCTTACTGTGATGTGAGCCAGAAAACTGCAGCACATGAACTAAAGGATACAGATAGGGCTGCTCTACTGAGGGGCTACAACCACCACATAGGCATGCATCTACCACTGCCTGCTGCGTACTGCATGTGAGTACCTCTGTATTGCTGGCAACTCACAGGGGCAATAATCTTCCCTGCTCCTTAAGCAAATCCTCTGCTGGCTGACCAATGATTACTGGTGATTGTGGGTAGAGTCATGTGAAGTTACATAGATTGGCTTAAACCTCATGGAAGGCATTTTGTTTAACAGGGACTGTTCAGTGGACCATCATTATAACTATTCTCCACCACTGTCTAGCTTTCCTAAGATCTATCCATCCTTGTCAAAGCTTTGGGAAAACAATCTGATCCATCCAGCAGCAGCACACTACAAATGAAGCAAAAGATTATTATTATTTCAGAGGGTTTAAAACTTTCACATTAAATTAATCCATTCAGTTTTGCCATCCCTACTATTTGTCATCATGGCTCACTCTTGTAATACATTTCCACTGAAATGTTACTAACACAAAATGTTGTAGACAAAGAATTGTCTTTTTATTGGCAAGATAACCTTGAATTTAAGAAAATCTGTAGAAAAGTTAGGTACGATCCATCATATTAACAAATAACTCCATTCTCCAACACCTAGAAATCATTCATAGCATGAAGAACAGCTAAATGATACTCAGCTCGTGTAAGAGGCTATCTAAATTTAACTCCTGTATCATGTTAATAAGAGATAAAATGCCCTGCATCCACAAACAGATGGTGTTAGCCCACATTAATAAACTCACTGGAGAACTTAATATGCTTAGATTTAGATGGGTTATTCCACTGGATGACGCAGTCAATGACGCATCCTGAAGGAACGTATCTGTATTTGGCAGTTCTTTATTGTCTTATTCATTCTACTGGCTATGCCGTCTGCTCTCCCTGCGTCCTGTCCTGCCTCTGGGTCATCCTGACTGGCAGATGCACAAGTACAGCCATTTGCGGTTCTTATCTGTGGAAGCCAGATGCAATTGGAATGAAGCAACCAGAGTTGTACAGCCTATTTTGTATTTTCACATGATCCCTGGATTTATAGCCCCCAGGGAAGACCTGTGCACACATCTGTACTTGGAGAGCAGTCATTGTATCCCTGCTATCCCCACCAACACACACACATATACTTTATAGCCCTCTTCCCCCAGCAGAGTGTGGAGGGGTGTACAGGTAAGAAGGACGTGGATGCCTCTTTCTGCCTTGCCATGTCTCATTTGAGGGCTACAGCTGCCAGGGAACTGCCATGGGCAGGGGCATGAGCTGGGCATAAAGCCACTGACACCACTGTGAGTCCCATATGGTCTGTTTTTCACTGCAGCCTGTGATTCTGCTTCCCCATAATCTTCTTCCCAAGGCAACAGATTGAATCTGGACATTCTTGCCCAGGGATCTTTTGGCAGCTCCTCCTATTTGCACTTCCAAAAGCATAAAATGTTTGTATGTTATGTTTTGTGTATTTAACCAGTGCTACTAGCTTATAGTAAACAAATTTAAAACTTATTAAATAGTAGACTTTACTACTTTAGAAAAAGTAAATGAAGCATTTCATGAGATTAGAAAATGGTCTTGGATGTAACTGAATCATGGTATTAATTTCACAAAGGCTCCTTCTAGTAATTTCATTTATATGAATTTGATCCACCTTACCAGCAGTCTTTGTGATTATTTTGTTATAAATAACACACAAAGCTTCCTAAAATAAAACGTTTGGATACTGCTTTACTTATCTTATTCTGAATAATGTTAACTTAGTGCTCTTTAAATAAAGGTTGCCTAACACTGTAAATACGCACAGTAACTTAGAAATGAGAAATCATAGGAAGTGGGTGGAAGAGAACATGTGCAAACTGAAAGTTCAAATATGTTGGAATTGAAAAGGTGTTTTCATTAGATACTGTAACATTTGCACAAAGATGCAAGTGTGGAGTCTGCACAAAACTTAAGATGTTCATATCTACTTTATACAATGTGATCTGGAAGATAGAAAATGTTATTTCAGTAGTTAGCATTACGACTTGCAGAAATTACCATGACAGTCATATGGAGCTTTAGCTGCTGCATACCTGGGGACAGGTTTAATATGGGCAGAAAAAATTTGCTTCTCTTGAGGGTAAGTATATCTGTAGAATTTGATGGGCTTGCATATTCTACTTGCAAACCACAGATGTACATGAAAAATCACAGAAAAGAATTCAAGGATTTCATTCCCTATCTTTCAATATTATCTTATGCCAGAGAGAGACTGTTCCATTTCCTTAGGATCACTCTTTTCTGTTGG
>JBCJKH010050800.1:0-54116 GCA_039877255.1 Loriculus beryllinus | reverse complement strand
GCAGTGTTCAAGGCCAGGTTGGACAGAGCCTTGGGTGGCATGGTTTAGTGTGAGGTGTCCCTGCTTATGGCAGGGGGTTGGAACTGGATGATCTTAAAGTCCTTTCCAATCCAAACTATTCTATGATTCTATACACTTCTGTTTAAAGATGTTTAAAGACAAGCACAAGAAAAAGGTTTTAGGGTAGGAACAGTGCAAACATTCCAGCTAAGAGGCTTGCTTACAGTATACTCACCTTCCTCATTACTACTACCCACTTAAAAGTTACTGAGTCTCCTCCTACCCCATCCCACAGAAACTACAAGTACCGTGGATTTCAGCTGTTAAGTAGGACAAGAAGCTTACCCCAAATTAGTAAGCAGTGCTCACCTCCCATCAACTGACTGGAAATCTGTTTTTCCAAACTCTTATCTGAAAACAGGGGATGAAGCCATCATTACAACTGTCATTTATGACCAATAAGGAATAAAGACAAGTCCACCCATGCTGCAATAATAAAGGATAGAAAGGGGACAGACATACTGAAGGCCATTCTGATAGGCAAACTAATGCATTAAGAAGAGCTTTCCTATGCCATCATAAGGTAAGATGGTATAAAACATGAGAATCCCCAATCAACCTATCTGGCAGGAGTGAGGGTGGAACAACCTCAGAAGAGCGTAAGTCCTAACAGTAAAACAGCACCAAAAGCCACTGCTCAAACAGAACACGTATGCTTCAAGGCACAAATGAGTAGTATTCCTCCATCTCAGAGTGCTCAACCCATATCATTAACAATGACTAAACCAGGCCACCTACCTGTTGGCAAGCACATGCCAGAGAACACAAGGGCAGGAGAGAACCCTGAAGAAGTGTTGTATGTGCACGGCAAAGCAGATAACCTGGATTCACAGCACTTTGTAGATAAAGAGCCACCATCAAACAAACTTGTTAGCCCTTCCCTCAGGTCACCCAAATGACTTGCCAAACATCTAAGGGTCAAAACTAGAACAAAATGGGAATGTCCCTGCTTTATTATCTTCTGCAACCACCAGATGACATCAGCCAGAGAATAAAGAACCAGACAAGCACATCCAGGTGCTTAACTTCGGTCAACAGGACATCAAGAGTCTTCATGGATTTGGGCCTAAATCTATACAAGCCACCAACAGTCTACAGCAACACGATGTAGAAGATGCAACCATCGGCTCAGCCAGGGAAACACAACACATTTCTATTGGAGAAGCACACAAAGACCATCAGTGCCCGACTCGGCAGCCAGAAGGATGAGTTTCTCACTGTGTCATCAGGCATCGTCCCTCGGGCCACAGCAGGGCGATTTCACCATGCACTCACCGGCTTTTGTCCAGCGTGAGGTGAAACGCCCCGATCGCAGCAGGTCTGCGGCGGGCCGGGGGATGAATTAACAACCGCGGAGCTATCGCCTTGAACGGCAGCAGCGACGGCCTCCCCCCGCACTGCACGGCCTCGAGGCGGCCTCCCCCCGCCCCAGCGCTCACCCAGCTGCCGCACCGGCGGCTCCCACCACCCGCCACCCCTCCGGCCCCCGCCCCGCCCCGCTGGGTCACGGTGCCCAGGGACGCCGCCGCCGCCATTACCCCCCGAAAGCCACCCCAGGACCGGGACTCCCGGCCCGGAGCGCGCTGTCACCGCGGAGGTGAAGGGGAGAGAGAGCGGGACCCCGGGGCCGCGTGGCCGTGAGGGGAGCGGCCCCGCGGCTGGAGCTGAAGGGGCGGGATGAGGGAAGCACCCGCGGGTGCTACCGAGGGAACGGCAGCGCGGCCACCCCCGGCCCGGCCCCGCACTCACCACGCTCCGAGCCGGCGGCTCCCGCTGCGCCCGGGCCAACGAGGAAGTGTGGGCGGGGACAAGCCCGCCCCTTCCCGCCTCACCCCCTGGTTGTCACTTCCGGCGCGTCTCCCGCCGTACCGGGTACCGGGTCCGGGCCGTCTTTAGCAGCGTCATCCGCGGGCGGCGGTCGCAGGTAAGCGGTGGGAGCGGGCCCCTGTGGGCCGCGGGGCCCCGGCCGCGCTCGGTCTCTGCCCCCTCCTGCCGCAGGCCCCGGAGGCCCCGCCGCGGTCACCGGTGCGCGGAGCCTGGCGGGGCCGTTGCCGCCGCAGCTCTCGGTGGGGCCGAGCTGGATGCGGCTTCACTCCGCCCCTCGCTCCGCGCACCGGGCAGGGGCCTGCGAGCGAGCGTGGGCTTTGGCTTAACCCCTCGGCGCGTTACCGTTTCTGTCGGCGCTTGTAAGTGTGAATTCCACAGAATGTGCGGGTTTGTTTCTTAGTTGTGCTTCCCGAGTCGGAGCCGGCACCGGGACGCTGTTCGTGCACCGTCAGGGGGCTGTGTTTGGCGTTAGATCCGTCGGTGGCTGTGGCCACGTACCCAGGAAGGCATCTCCGAACTCCCTCCCCAACGCGTGTTTAACGAGCACCGTTTGTCTCCAGGTACCCGGGTGCACGCTCAGCCGCTGACAAGCCCTCGAGTAAATTCTGTTCTCCCCTCCTTTCCACAGCCAGCCCCCGGGTCCCGTCATGGATACTCTCTCCCAGCCCGGGCTCCTCAGTGTCATTGCAGGAGTTGCCTGCGGTGTGTGCTTGGGATGGGGCATTCGGGGAAGGTTCCTCCGGCAGCCCTTGGTGGGAGGCAGCGCGGCCGCCGGCAGCAGCCTGGGCAGCGAAGCCATGGGCGAGTCCGGGGAGTTCAAGATGGTGCTGATCGTCCGCAACGATTTGAAGATGGGGAAGGGTAAAGTAGCAGCACAGTGTTCCCATGCCGCTGTGTCTGCCTACAAGCAAGTGCAAAGAAGAAACCCTGAGCTCCTGAAGCAGTGGGAATACTGCGGACAACCAAAAGTGGTCCTCAGAGCTCCAGATGAGGAGACACTGATCCAGCTCCTGGCTGATGCAAAACACCTTGGACTGACTGTGAGCTTAATCCAAGATGCAGGTCGTACTCAGATAGCTCCAGGCTCCCAGACTGTCCTTGGGATTGGACCGGGACCAGCTGATGTGGTAGATAAAGTTTCTGGTCACCTAAAACTCTTTTAAATGGGGACCAAAGAAGTATGAATGCATTGGTATGTAGTGGTATGAAGTGATAAAATCCAGGCTTATGGATTTTTGCTCATATGTTCTCTCATTATAAATAAAATAACCGGTTTTTTAAGAGATTTCACATTTGTTTCTCCAGCTTTTCTTTTCCTCATTCTAAGGTGGGTAAGAAGATGCCGGGCTCAGTAGGGTTAAGGGAAGTAAATCCAACATTTTTGGTACCTATGAGGAACTCAGTATATTGAAGATTTATGCAATTGAAGATTTTATGCTGGGTTAATGGCTGAAGAGAAGCATTAATGAAGTTTAAATTAATTTGTCCCATATGCTAAAATGTCAGGTTCCTCCTCTCTACCTTAACAGAAGAGATTTTTACAGACAAAATTCTTTAATTCAGAAAACATGAGCTGCTATAGCAGTTAAAATTGACCTATATAACTGGAGGCATGTAGCCAACTTCCTGTGCAATTACTCATAGAGTAACTGATGCAATAGCTTGTAGCCAAGTTAAACTGGCTTTGCAACCCAGGCCTTAACAGGCTGTAATCAGGTCTGGGGAACAGCTGTAAGCCATGCTCCTTTCTGGATCTGTCCATGCAGCAGCTGCACCTGCAGTAATCTGCAAGCAGTTAAGCCAAGTTCTAGGCTGAATAAACTCATATAAACAGCTTGTCCTGCAGGGACTAAATTAAATCATATTTTACTTGGGATTAACAGGTTCTCCTGGGTATAAGGAAGCATGCCATCACAGCTGGTGTTGGGCAGAATTCAAAGCACACTGATCACAGCTCCACTGTAGCTTAAACATGGTAAAAGGCAGGTTCCCTGCATTTGTAATTAGGGGGACTTTGAGACAGTTTTTGAACAAAGCTGTTTTGTGAGAATTCTGCACTTTTCCAGCCTTTCAGCCATGTCTTACAGTTGAATACCTGTGAAATAGTTGTAGAAGAAAGTAGAAGGGTTTGCCTCCACCAGTCAAATTTACAAACCCAGGGGAGCTGAAATGCAAGCATAAGCAAGTATAACAAACAGAACAGGATTTTATACTGCACCTCTTATTTAGACATAATACTTCTCAAAGACTGAGACTACTGACTGTAGATTTCTGCTCCAACCTGAACAAAAGCCTACACACACTTAGAGCCTGTGGCAGGTGAATTGCCTCCAGGTGCCAACACCCACCATGACACTGCTGCTGCACTGACAGGACCCCAAAACCTCACTTCAGGTTTCACAGGAGGAAGCAGGAAGGGGATGCAGCTACAGAGCTGGAACCTGACACTGAGAATAGGATGGCTCTTGGTTAAGAGGCAGAAGTGACTACAGCTACCACAAATAGGGCTCATTACACTCAAATATGACAGTATTCATAGAGAAACATTTAAGTCAATTTTATTTGAAGCTAAATATGTTTAAGGCAACTTACATACCTAGAACATAATCTCAATTTAACTGACACACCCTACTACAGTCCTAATCTATCACCTGGTCAAATATGCTGTAGTTGGCCACAATGCAGCCAACTATTGAAAAGTGCTATTTCCTTCTCTCTGGCATAATCTCTCTATAGAAAAAGCATTACATATTTTCTTGTATCACCCCCTCAGTGCAAGACACCACTACCGGTCTCCATTGCTGCTCTTCTAATAGCCCCTCCTACCTTTGAATGTATGCATTTGTATGTTCTGTACTAGCACTGTAATACTTGGCTCGAGTTTGAAGGTCCTGTTTGAAGACAGTAAAGTGAAGCTACCACTATGCAGCATGTCCACAGTCCAGTAATTTATTTTTAAACTGAGTAATTTCAAATTGCACAAACAAAACTGAACAGCAATATGCTTGAATTCTCTCTTCTGTACACTCAAAACAGTGATCTAAAACACCACAATATCCAACATACACAAACCTCAGGGCAGGGTTAGTAAATACACAGATTGGAATCATGGTGCTCTGTTCCTGAATGGAATGTCCCACAAAAGCACAGGATACAGCACAACATAAGGTCATCTGTTACATATGGAGTGAGCAAAAAGACACTAGCATTTTCTATATGCATAACTGGAAAAACCTGCATAGGTTAAGAAAAAGAAAACTCCAACCAACTTGTACTCATTTTAAGTCAGGCAAGGTTGTCTGTACGCATTTTAAATTCTTTTAGAGCTATGCAATCCAACCAAGGTAGGATATGCTGATTAGTGTTGTCTCTTGTCAGCGGTCTTGCAAGGTCAAATACAATCTTCACTTTAGCTGTCTCCGAATATACAGTGATACTTAAATGCGTTTAGAATAGACAGTACATACTGTAAGCTGCTCACATACAATGAACTTAAGATTCAATATTAGAGTGTAACACTATAGAGTGCAAATCAGAATCTTCACAATAGACTTAATGGTAATAAGCAGTCCTGCAAAAGCCCACTGGAACAAAGTCGTTTAAACTATTCCCCTTTTAAAGTCTAAATGACATGGAATGTGAAAAAAGATTTAACATAAGTGATTCAAATAGTTTGCGCTAGAAAAAACAGTCCTTCATGAAGTAAAGGTTACAAGAACACGAGGCAGAACTCTTGCTTTTTTTCCCTGTTATGAGTTAAAGCGGGGAGGGACGGTGGAAGTTTCAGTAAGAAAATACACTAGCTCCAAACTGACTTGTGCTGCATCTCACATGCTGTACCCAAAGCCAGGCTGTGGTTGCCCATATGGAGGTGCAGTGTAGCCATAGCCAAAAGGTGCTTGTGGAGGAACTGCGACACTGGGTCCTGCTGTCAACATTAGCTGTGGCTGACCTGGAAGACAGAATGGATTCATCTTTATTCCTTGGTACTGAGAGATCAGCCAGCAGAATGCCTGCCACCTCCTTGTAGACATTTCTATGCTTAGCATTAAGTCCCTACTGACCTGGTTTGGGGTCCTCAGAAGCCAGAACAGGCATTTCCCCACAAAACCTCAGGATGACAGATTCTATGGCTAGAAACACTACACTGTGAAGTACCTGGACACAGATTCTTGAATTCTGGGGTAAGTAGCTTAAGTTCTTAGATATCTGATGCTGAGAGAGAAAGGAAGAGCTTCCTGCTCCTTAAGCAGTGAGTTCAACCAGTCTCAGAGTCAGTCTGGCTCTTAAAATAGCACTTCCTGCTCCAATTGCATTAGCAGCTCTGCCTTGCTGAAGGCCAGAGCCCTATGCTACAGTGAGTCTGATGCAAAGGCTTGACCCCTGCAGCGCTAACGCAGAGACACCTTCCAGAACATTCCCATAAACCACATTCACTACTTTGATAAGCAGCTGACAGTCAGACACCTATAATTCAGTAAGACAGCCCAATAGCTTGCAGTTATGATAGGGTGGCCAGGACCCAGCTCCAGACTGGTTCAGCCAGACTTGGTAGCCAGCAGCCAAACATTTTAAGAACATTAAGCATGCACAGACAACTGTTGCAAGATTTTTTGCTTTAGCAGACAGTGTTGATGAGATTACTTACAAAATCACAGAATAGTCAGGGTTGGAAAGGACCTTAAGATCATCCAGGTCCAAGCCCCTGCCATGGGCAGGGACACCTCACGCTAAACCATGCCACCCAAGGCTCTTGTCACATTAGGACTCAGAACTAGATTTTGTAACATCACACCCTGTGGCTTTATGGCTGATATTCCACACTTCTTGTACTGCTTCATGGTGTGGAGACTAGAGTTGTCAGCTATACAGCAAAGACTCCTTTATTACTGGAATAGAATTCATATTCTTACCAGGATTAGTGGGATAACCTCAATACAAAGGAAATACTCAAGACAAGACAAAGCGAGTTGAGCAAGATTCAAATAATGCACTTGCTAGAAGTCTGGAATTATATAGCTTCCACACTCCTTTCCTTTAGGAAGCATTTCTTTAATAAGGTGGGACAATCTTAAATCCTACAGCTCGTATGCTGCTGCTAAACTTGGATTAGAGTGGTACTTGATCCAGTATTTTGGAACACATTTCTTTAAGACTTGATTTCACACGAAGAACATTCCCATTTCCAAGGATACCCTCGAAAAAGCTGTAACTAGGAAAGTGGTGTTTTTAAAGCAGAGCACACTACTGACAACACATGAACTAAAGCATTACCATAAACAATAGGTTGTGTTTCTGTAGCTTGCTCCTCTTCCTTTCTCAAAGACTCTGATGCATCCAGTTTATCCACCTGGAACAGAAACCAAGAATTAAAAAAACTCTTCTAAGAAGTGGTACTTATTCATGGCAGAGAAGTGGAAAAGCCTTAGTGGTATGTTAACACCCATCAAGAAAAGGAGACCATTTATAAGTTAAGATCAATTCAAGTAGCAATGTTGGTACTGATGCAGTCAAGATTGTCTGTTTCCTGAATCCCTAATTGAGGGATTTGTGGAACTTCTTTGAAAGCTCACTCCAGATTGAAGCTTAAATGAAAAGGACTTGAGCTACTGCAACATCAGTAAGCTCATCAGTCAGTGTGGCTCCAACTACTTCAAACCAACAGCCTTTGGACACAGATTTTAGCACAATGTCAGTTGGAGACCTTTGGTGTTGGAACAATTGCTAAGATAATGCCCAGACCTGGAGGAGTTTCCCTGAATATAACATTGAGGCAAAGGAATCTGAAGTTGGTATTTGTGTACAGCAGACTGCAATAGCATCCGACATGTCACTTGAGCCTCAAGATTTCACTTTCCAAACTCATTCACTCATGCAATTTAAGTTCAAATGCAAAGAATGCATGTGTATAAGACTTGCTTTTTTCCACTCTAAAACTGTGTGGCAGTCAGCCTAAACCCACAAATATTCAACTTGTTTGAGCTTAATTCACAGTGTCAAGACAAGGCTAGCCAGCTTCCCTCTGCTGCACAGCAAATGCCATTGTGCTGTTAAGCCCACCCCTAAAGAAAAGCATGAGAAGAAACTTATTCTTGTGAAATACTGCTTGCTACTAAAACAAATCCAAGGAAACTCAGCGTTACTACAGTGTAAGTAAGGCAGGCCCTGAAACCACAAAAAAAATCAAGAATTGGTATTTGACCTGAGAGATAAGATTTAGAATTAAGTCAGAGACAACCATGCCAATTACTTTTTAAGACAGTAAGACAACTCTCAAACCAGATTAATCTCTCACTTCATTTCCTTAACAAAGGAGTTTGAAGACAGGTTTCCTGCACTTACACAGGGTCAGCATTACTCATTCACAGCTACACTAGCATTCATGAGTTGAACAGTTTTCAGCTTAACTGCTACATTAGTAAATACCTGCAGGCAGCTCTAACGGCTTTCTCAGGTTAGTTGTGAGTTACAAGATGTGTTCCAAAAACCTGTTAATCTGTAACCTCAATTAGAGGCACACATCCAGGAAGTGGCGTAAGTCCTGAGCTTTACAAGTTCATTCATTGACTGGGCTTTCACAAGCCTTTTTATTGCCTCACACCAGTATCTGGTTTGCTGCTCTCAAAGTGCACAGGAGTGTTTGCCAGCGCTTCAAGACTCATTTCCAGACACCATGCTGAGAACTGCGCTGCTCTTAAGTCAAACAGCAACACACTGAACACAGAAGCACAAGTTTAGAGATGCAAATCCAAGGAAAATGTGCAGAGTTTGCCACTAAGCAGAGGCATTTTGGCTTACACACTCTTGGAAAGTCTCCAGCCCAGGACATTTAATGCAGTTTTGATGCCTCCCCTCAGAGCTAAACAAATACTGACAACAATAAGCGCAAGTTTGAAACCAGCCTGCAGGATGGTTTTTACACCACTTGCTTGAGCATCACCAGGTTCAGTACCCTACACGCCTGTAGCAAAAGTGTTTTAAAGGCTTTTCCACAGGGACTGCAATAAGCTGCAGAGGAAAAGTAACATGCATTCAATGTTATTGTGTTATGTGTGCATGAAAAAGAGGCAAAAGTACTGAAGCAAGAGTGAGGTCTGAAGATGACTGCCATACAGGCTCCCCCCAAAAAACCACACGCAGCCCACAGCAATGCCTTGTAGCTTAAGGAGTAGTGGGATGTAATTGCAATGACTGCTACACATGCGTAGTCTATGCAAACACTGCAGTTCAATTACCTTTTTTCACACACACGCTTTTTTACTGCCTCACTTACTAGCTGCTGAAGGACCTTACACTAAGCATTTTAGTCAGGTTAGCCTTGAGTTCCAGTGGTGTAATTACAGACATCTTGTCACCAAAAAGGAGTCTGCATTTAGTCCATCTTCAAGCTGTTTGTTTGTCCTTTACTCCACCACATTAATGGAAAACTCAACACTAGGGCTGACCTATGGTCTAAGGAGAATCAGAGTGGTATTTGTACAGAAACAGATGGACAGAAACCTAAGAGATTTGTCCTTTGGAAAGGCAAAATTGCACAGCAAAAGGCAGGCCTCAAGAGCAATAAGCTTTTTGTTTTGTTTGGTTTTGTGGGTTTTTTTTAAATGAGGTAGCAAGAGAAGTTTAGTGAAGCTGAGGGCTTGGAAAGCAGTCTTCTTTGCACAACTACAAGAAATTTACTGCAGGGAACAGAAACATACACTTTGTCTAACAGCTGAAGTTTTAAGTTGCTATGTAAACTAGAGCACCATGTGGATTAGACTAGCACCAGAAGAACTGGACACCTGAGTGAGGAAGAGTGAAGAAGTCTCTTCTGAAGCAGCTAGTATCTATGCTGCCTACTGTCAGCACGCATTAGTAATGATCAGAGATCAGAAACTGGATCACAGTCCTTAAACTGGCAAATGCCATATTGATTTACGGTTCAGAGACAGTGGTGCAAGACTTAATGATTTCTTATTGTATGAGGTTCTTCCAGTCAGACTGATTGTCCAATAACCGAACTTATGTATCCCTTTGATACCAAGTTGACTGTGATCCAATCGATCACCTGTACACCCTTCCTGAGGCTCTATTAGCTCATCAGTAGCAAATGAATCTACTTTTGTCCTACAGCACTAGCTACTTTTAGAGTTAAACAATTTGCATATGCTTTAGTGATATTGTTTGGGGAAAAAGCAGTAGCAGCAGTGTAGTAAACATAGGAAAGAAAAAAACTCATGCAGAATCCTTAGACTTAGTCTTCCAGACTTAAAGATGGAAAACAAGAATCAACTTTCACCTTTTCCTTTATTGCATCAACCTGCAAAGGAATTCAGAAGGTGCAGCTTAGAAAAATCAAATTCCATATTTAGCATATAAAAGGCAGAAACAACAGCGTCAGGGAAGAAATTATTAAGGTACAGGTGGGTAAAACCAAAGATACACCAGAAGTATCTGCTTTAGAAAGGCAGCTCTGCTTGTTGCTACATCTTACTGAATCGATTCTATTAGCTATACTACAGTTATATCCTAATCCTTTAAAGATTAGTATTTCATGACCTGCTAAGAATCCTACCCCAAGACTACTCCTCTCAAGGGAAGCCTAGTATTAGCTTGGTACATCAGGCATATCTGACAAGCAATGTTACTGCTTAGATAGTTCCCCACCTCTCCCAAAATACAACATTTAAGGAAAGCAGACTGGCTACAGAATTAGAGTAGTCCTGCAGTAACAGCCAGGCAAATCTTCTAGATAGGTACTCTAGTCTTCATTGACTCAAGCCTGAGTTAAGCTTTTACTTAACACAGAAGGAGTCCTAATCATTAAGAAATGTATTCCAAAAGCTTCAGCTAGGCAAATCTTTCTAGCAACACTTGGTATCTGGTTCTCTGTCAGAGCATTACCAAGTACCTTCCCCATCCTAAGTTGCTTCAAGCAAAAGCTGAGTTGTAATTAGTGCCACTAAGCATCAGAGCCACATTTTAGAGTTAAATGCACAGCAGACCAAGTTAACTCAAGATTTAGCTCTAAAGCTTTTTTTAGTATACAGCCTAGAATTTAGTTAGAGCTAAGATTCCTGACTGACACACCATATGAAAAGCCTAAATCCTGGAGCTACTTTAAGACACTGCCCATGGTCAGGCAAATACTACTGATGTAGGCTCTGTAATTGGTAGACAGGGTGGAGTCTGCAAGCGTTTCAGTCTCCTAGAGGGCGAAGTCTCTCCCCAGATGGACTGAAAAATAAGGGTGGACATAGACAGACACTTGACAAAGCCCAAATCAATGTTAGTAGCAAGCCGACAATCTCAAGGCATAGACCAGTGACTAACAAGCTTTCGGTGCTAGAGAAGCACATACTCTTACCTTGGTCAAGTATTCCTTCATGACCTGAATGAAGTATGGCATGGCAAAGTCCATGATGTTGTGCCTCCATGCTGTTTCCAAGACAACATCTGGCCTTAGGAGATCATAGCAAGTGAAGAGACAAGCACCAAAGCATTCTCTCTTGTTCTCCTGCAAGAACCACTGCAACAACTCTTCTGCCAATTCAGTATCTTTGGATTCTGAAGCATACTGCATTGCATCCTACAACATGAGAGAGCCTGTTTAGCCTCAAGTACCATAGTACAATCATCAATACTGATGTGCTATTTAACTAACCTGCAATCTATCACTGACATTAGCAGAGAGGAGACAGTCTACCACTTGTTTCCAAGAAACCTGTCCATCTACTGCATTTCTGAAGTTAGATTTGCCAAATTAGAAGCCACCTAGTGGCATCCAAGAAGATACAGCTTTACTAAAAAAATCACAGGTCTCCAAACAAGCCAAGTATGCTAAACCAGACCTCTGTGGTGGCCTTACCTTATACAGTCTGTCTTTCTTACAGAGCTCTACACTCTGTTTCCAGCGATTGTTTCCTTTGAAGAGGTAAGCAGCAATCCTTCGGAACTCTATTAGCTCATGTTTCTCCAAACGTTGAGCGAGAGAAATGTTGTCAAAGTTGTCATAAGCATCTATAGAAGTCCTAAGAGCCTAAGCAGAGAAAGAAGTTATTCACACCTCAAATGTACAACTGCATCCACAGAAATGCAAGCATTTTCCATACAACATAACTCTGTACTCCTGATTCTAGGAGGATAAAGTATTCTAGCCAGACCTGAAGAGATTTCTGAGAAGTCAGTGTTTGATACACATGTAGTTTAAGATGTTCCATTCCATGTTTTCCAGTACTGATTGCTGAGGTTAAGAGCCCCAGAATACCAGACAGCTGTTCTCCAAAAACAGTAGAACAACTAGACATCATAACTGTTTACCCTTTCTGTGAGTTTTCCTCAGCATCCACTTTTTGCCTTAAATAAGAACTCATCTATCACACTCAGAGCAAGCAGTCTATCCAGAGCCCAAAAAGCTCTCAGAAAGCTCCTAACAGTTCTCCACTTAATCCTTGGCTAGTCACCACTAGTTCAGTTTGAAGTGTCAAAGAACATTTACTTAAGGAATTCAAGTTCAGCAAGCAGGTAAAATCTACTGAAAATGAGGGAATAACTGCTTCTGTTACATGCAGAATATACAGCATGCAAGTTGGTACCTGTTCCAGGCACCTGTTTCAAGATGAGACTTACCTGGTAGTCTTCTTCAATAATGAAAAGGTTGTTCAGGGACTCATTCACCGATTTGTTGTTGTGATTTTGAACAGAGCGCAGGTAAGGTTTAACCAGTGGTAGCTGTTTAACCTTCAAGGAATCAGGTAGATAGATTTAAGTCAAGATTAACTTTTTGTAGAGGTCTCCCAGCATCTTCCCTGACAATGATGTAGCCAAGTATTTTAAAGTGCCACTAGAGCTAAATACTTTTCCAACTGTAACTTTTTCTTTGATTTGAACAGTAGGAAAATTACCTTTGTGAAGAAGGTGACAGCACGAGTGTGGTCAAGTCGAGGAGACAACACCATCAGCAGATCATTGAGCAACAGAGGTTTAAATTCCAAATAGAACTGAACTGCCTTGTAATAGAGCTCCACATTGGCCACCTAGAGATGAGTAAGGATGCACATTCAGAGCAGAAGCATGATTGTAGAGAATCTTAGAACAATCTTAGATATTCCAGCACAACTCAGCCACCCATCCAAGACTCATTCTTGTCTCTGGAAATCTCTTTAGTTACTGTAGTTTACTTGCTTTGAAATTATGTGGCACTATCAAGAACTTTGAAATTTAAACAGGCTACTACTGAAGGAAAAAGAACTGAAGCACACACAGCGAAAGGAGGTACAGTTCTTGCCAAGTAATACCTTTGTGATGATATCTTTGAACTGGCCTTCTTTCCAAGCATCTGTTGGGTGATTCATCATTGTGATTATGGCATTATCATATTCTTCATACTTATCATACAAGAACACCAGTTCAGCCCAGAGGTGGGCTTGTTCTGCAGCTCTCAGAACCTAAGCAAAAGGCAGATCAGAAATTCCAGTTAGCATGTATTGCCATTAGTGTCCATCAGTGCTCAGGCTTTAGCACTATTAAAAACCCCAAGAGCAGATACTGCAAAAGCTAAGGTACAGGCAATCCCAACAGATGTATTTTCATTTAAGGCCTCAGACTTTCACCTTGGGGATGTTGACTCTGGACCAGAACAGCTCCAAGTGCTCCCTCATCTTCTGTGGCTTGAACTTGGAGTAGAGAATTGCTAGCTCTGTAAACATCCCCATGTGTGCCCGCTCAAGTCCAAGTGCTGCTTCCAACATGGTTATCAGCTCTTCAAAGTAGCCACGATCCTAAGACAGACATGTCTCATGTTAGGAACCAACCTTACGACATTTCCAGTTTTCAGAGTTACCATGAAAGAACTTAGACTATGACCATAAATAGGAGTTAGCCGAATTACCTGGTAATAGTTAATGAGCTCTTCCAACTCATCTGCATGCACTACAATATGAACTCCACACAACTGGGCCAGGCGGAACTCTTTTCCATCAACACAAGCAAAGCAGACCTGGAATTGACAATTATATTATTGCTTGCTTATCATCAAAGTTCTGAATAGGCTACAGCTCTGAAGTCCCTTAAGTTATTCAATCAGCAAGTTTACCTCTTTCCATGTGCGAGTGCTGTTTGCTTTCCGAGCACCATCCACAGCTGCCTGGTATTCACCTAGGTGAACCAAAGTTGAGGCTAAACGGCCGAAGTTGGACACATTGTTATACAACAGCTTAGCTGCTTCATACATCTTTTCATCATAACAGCGATCGCCAACCTACAGGAGAAAATAACCAGGTTATTCTTGCAGCTTTTCAGTCAAATGCTGACATAAACCATGCAGTGTTCAAGCCATTACCAAAATGGAAACGCCTTCAAAACCCAAGAGAGAGAGAAGTCCCAACACCCCTGTGGTTATTAGCAAGGCCTAAGGAGCCCTGCTGTTGTGATTCAGTAAAACAAACTCAGTCTCACTCACTTGCTGGATATGTGCATTGTTGGGTCCATTGATAAACTCCTCTAGCTCTGCTAGACGGTTTGTTTTAGCAAGAGCAAAGATTAATTCTGTTTCCACATACGACTCCCGGGCCTTCTTGCGTGCCATCTGGAGATACTTCACCAGTTCCTCCCAGTTTCCTATGAAACAGAGTTCACAACACTTACCTTCTTGCCATTGAGAACACATGTGCTGAAGCTATACTACCAGTTCTACCTAGTCTATGTATTTCTACAGCTATTCCCCAACAACCAAGTCTAGCCTTCATACTGCACATACTACATTAGATTGATAAAGTCACCTTACAACAGGCCTAACTAAAATCCTGGTATTTAACTTCATATAAAAATTTGCTTAGTAGCACCTGCTCTGCCAGGAGTCTCCAGCTAGCTAAAGAAGGTAGTTAAAAGCCCACCATTATCTGCAGACAGAATATGCTATCTTTCCCTCTTCTCACTTAGGGCAGATTTTGAAGAACCAGATTCCCCTACTCGCATCAAGACACAGGTTTAGTAGAACTGCGGTTTGAGCAGGCCATGCGAAAGAGCTGAGCAACACCAAAAGCAAGGCTTTAAATAAAATGTAACCATACCACTGGCATTGGCAGCTTGAACAACTTCCATGTACGAGGAAGGATCATCTGCTTTAATATATGAATCAATTGCTTCTTTTACCATTCCCTTCTGAAGCTGTGCTTTAGCCAGCTGACTCCATACAGCAGGCTCATTGCAGCGTTCAGCAAATTCATACGCACGATCCAGGTTCCCAATATGTTCTATTAATACCTAAAGAAAGGGTTACCATCGTCAGCCACTATCTAATAAAGATCAGTTTTTGCAAGACACTGAGCTGTGGTTTATGTTAGTTCTTCAATGGATCCACAGCTGCTTTTAAAACAAGGGCTACTCTATAAAACCCACGCAGTACGAGTGACAGTAGGCTTAAAGTGTCACTTACTAGAGGGTTTAATACAAAACATTTGTTCTGCTTCAGAAGAGAAAACACTGAACAGCTTCAGTCACTTTGCTAATTGGTGTTAAGCACTGAAGTCGCAGGTTAACATCCTTGTGTGAGGGTGTACATGTCACAGGGAGATACTACAGACTGATGTTTTTCAATACCTGTACAGCTGATGTATTGACATCAAACTTCCTGAAGATAGCAAATGCCTCCTCGAAAAGCTCATTGCTAATAGCTATATTGGCTATGTCTGGAGCATCATAGTTATCCAGGCGATTGATGTATTCCATGACACGGGTGCGATCAGCCTTAATAGCTGTAAGAATGAGAAGGTTCTGCAGATTCCTAAACAGAGAAAGAAAAATATTAGCAACATGTCAAGTAATGAACAGAAATTCACCCTTCCCTCTGAAGAGGGTATTAGTTTCTTTGCTGTTCCACATTACAGCAATTTAACACCTGTACCAAGTATGATTTCAAGTTTCCCAAGACTTAATTTTGACTTTACACACCTGTGCTCACTGAACACAGAGTTATCAAGAACTATTTTCTCCAGCAATTCAATAAGCTCATTTGGAAGATCTGCAGTCATGAAGGCCTTCACAGTAACAGAGACTTCCTCAGGGTCCTGTGTCTCTGACAGTGCAGTCTGTACAACCTGTAGGCAGAGTCAAGGCATTGACACATCAGTTAAGCCACATGCTAGCAAGTCAGGTTGGGACAGCAAAGGATTTTATTGGTTTGTCAGTTATACCTGATCAATCAGTGGTCTTCTGTAAGGGTTGCTTTCCAGCAGTACACTGGCCCACAGTTCAGGGTCCTTACGACGAACTAAGTAGCGGGAAAGACTTTTGAAGAGGGAGTTCTCATTGCACACCTAGCAAACAGCAAAGTTTATTCAGAGTGCAGTCACAGCGATTGAGCCTACAGTTGATGAGCTAACTGTACTGCAACATTAAAGAAGCCTGCCTGAGATGCAAGCTAGAAATCTCAGGCTTTGATACTTTCATTAGCCTCCCATCCCAGGATGACCAGGGGAATCTCCCAATCTTACTAAGTTGCAGAGGGAGATTAAATAGCTATCTATTCTATGAAAAATTACTAATTCCTAGCTTAAAACTTTTCAGGAAATAAATGCTTTTGACAGTCTGAGCAATCCATATCCAATCCATAGCAATCCACATCCCATGATACTCAGGTTAGAACTTAACGCAATACATACGTTGATAAGCTCCAAATCACATTGTCCACGCTCATAAGCCACACAGGCCAGGTGAGGGTCCCTCTTTTCACAGTACTTGCCAACAACACGACTGTCGTAATAAGGATTCTCACGCAGGAATCTTTCCGGGTTGTTGTTGCTATCAATGTATATTTTGGCCAATGCATTGTGAGTCGCAGGCTCCTCACAGCCCTCATGAATTCTTGCTTCCAGCCAGGGCAGAAGCAGTTTCAGCCTAGAAGGAAGGAAGTAGGTTTCACATTAGAGAGACTGAGTGAATAAGCAAGTATCCACTTGAACAGTATCTTCACTATACAAGTCAGCTTCAGTATAGGACAGAGTCAGTAACTAAGAGTTATGGTACTCCATTTTGACCTGAATTACACGGTGTAACTTTCTGACAGGGGGAAGAACATCACATGCCAAAAACTATCAAGCTGAAAGCTGCTTAAGGGAGATCCGCACATCAGGCAAGAAGTAAAGCAGACTTTTGCTACTTGCCCAGCCAACATCAGTTTCTTCTTCTGTCAGTATCACCTGTACCTGTGTAATGAGGGTATGCATGGACAGATGAATACTACTGTTACCAGTCTGGCAGCGTTAAGAGACTTGCGAAGTTTAATACCTGTTTCTCTTCTCAACCTCTGCAACAAGCTCATCAGTTGAAAATTGACCTCTCACTACAAGGATAAGGTTCTTTATCACATCTTCAGAGCAATCCACATCAAGCAGTCCCCCAATAACAACAGGCAGACGACTTGGATTCACCTAAGTGGAATTATTTAAAGTCAGTGTACTGTCATGCAGCCCAGGCAGCCAATACTTATCCCTTGAAATAGACATGAAGGTTGCTTGTCAAGATTCTCATTCTCCTGCCTTTACTCTCAGCTTCCTGAGGTTTCAGACCAGCTTGAAAGTCTTCAGCTAACAGGGGTTCATACCACGGTTCAGTGGCTCACTAATGCTCAGTCCCCACAGGAGAACTCCTGAGCAAGCCAATTTGTCTCTGCAGGAAGTATAAAGAACTTTCCCATTCCTAAAATGCTGGAAATTAAAATTACCTTAAGAACTCCAAAGTTATTCTGTCAAGTTCCCTCCATCAACAGGTATGTTAGCTGGGGTTACTGCTCTGCTTGGCTGAGGAATAAGAGGAGACCTGACTCATGTAAGAGCTACCTTTCCAGAGGCCACCAACAGGTACTTAAATGACAGTCTCAAGTATGAGCCTGCAGAACTCTCAGAAGTGTAATACCTATAGTTCCATATATATCTAGAAAGACTTATCAGTTTTATTCATTAAAGCCAATGAATTGTAACTTACCTTCTGTACATATATCTCAATATATTTTTGGAGATTATTTCTATACAAATACAGCACCAGGTCGTGCACAAAGTCAAAGCGGTCACATACAATGATGAGTGGCAACTGGTCAGTGAGTTTAGCTTCCTATAAAGAGAAGAGTTTTAGTAATTTGGTTTTGTTCTTTGGCTTCAGCAGACAAATACAGTCACTTAAAACTGTTAAAGCAGCTGAATTTGGAAAGCCAAAATTCAACACTCAACCAAATAATGACAACTTACTGTTCAACTAATTGTTTGCAATAGGTAGCAAGTAGGAGTACTCACACCCACTTCAGGGCCTACAGCAAGAAGCTTTCTGAAGTTTAACCCTGCTCTTTTGCATGGCAGAGTCCACAAAGTTTTACAACACATACAACTATTACAAGCCTAAGCTATAGACAGCATTTTTAGTTGCCAGTGATGTTTGGTGTGCAGGATTAGCACTCTGGGATTTCAAAAGAATTTAACCAAAACTAGATTAAATTGTGGCTCCTAATGTAATAACTATATGGCACTTGAAGTCAACTCTGTATATATCTTATGATACCTTCTAACCATGGATATAGATAATGGTAAGACTCCAGCTAGTAGCAGTAGTACTTAAATTGCTAATCAGATTAGGTATCTAAAAGCATTCCAACTTTCAGCATAAGATTACAACGATTACAGTACAGAAGCTTAGTCTATGTGGCAGACGGTATTCCGGATGCATTATTTCAGATCACTTATTCGAACATGCACATCCCAGAATATAATCCTACATGTAAATTACACTTAAGGACTTTACACAGGAAGGCCTGTACTGGGAGATTTACCTGGTACATGTCCTGCACATTCCAGACATGGAACAGCACAAAAAACAATAGCTTTCATCAGGAATTTGACAGCTTGATAACATATCTTAGGTGGCTCAATCAATTGACATACCTTACACCTCAATGACACCAGGTTGTTTATGGAATTCTCATTTGAAGAGTTTTGCCATCTTCAGATATGATCAGCAAAATCTAAGACTATGCTATGTAACCAACAAACACGAAGGCAGGAAATGTTCCCAGATAAAAGTTTTTCCCTCCCACACTGTTTTTCAGTTATTCCTAGCAGTGTCGTATTTGTTAGTAAGTTCAGCACTAGCAGCAAGCTACAGACTCTGAACTTTGAGCACACAATCTTCTTTCCACTCTTCAGGAATGTTCCAACAATGCTCCAAATCCTAGCAAGTCAGTTATGTACTTACACTGACTGGCACATCCTAGCAGAGCTAAAGCATAGTTCACTTGGCTGAAATTTCAGCAAGTACATACAGTGAGATAGATCAACCCTGAACTCTGACAGCATTTATGGAATTAATTTACACAATTCACTTGTTGTTTCTGTAGCTGCTCAGCTGAAGCTGATTACACTGTAAATAAACAAAGTTATGAACTCATTTGGCATTAAGGTTGTTCTCAACCTCCAAGCAACCCACTTCCTATTTCATAGCAGACATCTGTAACAAGTTCTAGATGAGCTGGTGCTATTATTACAGTTTGAGAGCTTAAGCCAGGTTAACCCTATTAAGAGCAGCAAGGACCTGATTTGACAGCTTCTCCATTTTTCAGATATTGTTCCAGGTTCAGGCTTTATTAAGAGGTACTGCCAACATGGTAGATACCTCTGGTTTAAAAGGACAGGTGGATCCTTAAGCACAAAGATTAAGACTCATACTTTCACACAGCTGCCTCATTCCACTGATGACACACACCATGTTTTATCAGAACCCCAAACAGGCCAAGACAGTCCAATGCTACCCAAACATTACCTTGAGGAAGTTTTTAACACGTTCTGGATCATAGCAGTTACTTTCCCTGCAGATTCTTTCCACTTCTTTAATCTGTCCTGTCTTGCATGCAGCTTGAATATACTTGAAGTGCACGTCTGGATCCTGGCTGAAGTTTACAATAGAGCCCAGGAAATAAAACAAACCTCGGAGGGAAACAGTCACCATGTTATTCTGCTAAAGCATATGATTTGGATCACTGCTAGCTTTTAAGCAAGGCTTCCAAATTAAAATACATGAAAATCTGAATCTGACAGAAGTTTAAAAAGAACTCAAAAGGAAAGATTCAAGCATTGTAATTGTTTTAGGAACACCAGACTACCCTAGCTGAGTTGAGCTTCTTGCTGCTCCCCACATATTACACAGACTAATGTGTTACATGCAACTTCAATACCGATGTATCATCATCAGATGTCATAGGTCAGCTTTGTGAAAACATCCAGCACGTGCCCTCCATACACCCACCACACAGGAGGCAAGGAAAAGTTTAGAAAACCAAAACTAGTTGTGCCCAACAGCTACCATCACACCTTTCACTAAAACACACAGTGCAAAAGCTGCTTGCCATGACCCACAGCTAGAGCTCACTGAAAGCGGATGCCACATAATACTGGACTACTTTAGATAAGTGACAGCCAAGTCACTTAGTCAAGAAAAATTCACTCAGCCATACATCTGCAGAGATTTAACCACCAATGTACTGCTATGCTGACAAGACTACACACAACTAGTCTTTTTGAGAAATACAAAAGCCTGAAACCCAAAGGCTACACAAATTTAAGATGACCATTTTGGACAGAAGACAAAGACCAGCAGCTTCTTCAGTTAACTCTTTAGGTTGTCTACAGCTCCAAGCTTTTTGGTAACATTTCATAAAACCAAAACGTGCAACACTGATTATTGGTGCTCCTGTTAATTGGGGAACTTTAAGGTTTAAGTCAGGTTTCAAGACAGTTTTCAGGCCTAGGTATTTAAGTTCAATATTGGTTTTCTGGATTTCAACAGACAATCCTTCATACACGTCTGATGAGGTAAGCACCAGCTTCTTTTGCTAGAGGCAAGGGCACAAACTTACCTTCAAAGCTCTTGAAAGACTCAAACAGCTCAATAAGTGACTGTGTTGAAAGCTGTTCATGGTATTTTGAAGCTACCTGGACACAGATCTGCAGGTTCTGACGGATGTTAGCAGACAACATAGCACGCAGACACTCCAAGGAGTCTTCAACCGATAAGGAACCAAAATAATTCACTAACCACTGCAAAAATACAGAAGCCATTTTAGGCCCAAGCAGAACACTCTACACTGAAGTCAAACATAGACTCAGAATATTTGATCTCATACCTCAGGATTGAGAAGATGAGTGTGAACTACTGCACGCTTGATGTCATATAAGTCTGTGAAGTGTTCAAGTGCTCTCTGTAGCAAGCCAGCTTTCTCACACAGCTGAGCTATGTGAGCCCGGTCATAGTGAGTAAACATTTGGTTTCCCAGTATAGCATCTGCAACCTAGAAGGAATATTGGGAAGTTTCCATTTAGATCCTGAATTCTAGCACTTAATATGGACCACAACACAGCATCTAGTTTAGCCACAAGCAAGCCTGGTCTAGTAATTCTGAAAACATACCTGAGGTGCGTGCATGAGGTTCATCTCAAGTAAACGTGTTTGCAGGGGGCCTTCCGAGGGACGATTATTCTTCAGTGCATCCAGCAAGAAGGCTGTACATTGCTGAATTAAATTATATTCCATGAAGACATCCACAATCTGGAAAATAATTAAGCTTTATTAGAAGCTGGAAGCATATTTACACAAAGTAACATCAAGTGCAGCTTCCAAAGCCAAAGTCTTTATCTGGCACTGCACTAAGCTATCATTTGGCATTCTTAAAAGCATGCAAGAAACAGCATTGTCCTGATAAGGGAAATCTAAACGTGTAGTTAAAAAAAACCAAAACAACAACAACAGCAAAGTATTTTCCTCTTTCTCTCCTGGTAAGAAACCACAATCTTACCAATTCAAGGCCTTGAACTTAACATTTCATTGCAATAAAGTTACTTACTTGTGTTATGTCTGCAAGAGGCTCTTCATCTTGAACAAGCATTTGTGCAAACTGCTGTCCTTGATCAGGGCTGATTCTCATTACATTCCTCAGCAAAAAAATCCAATCTGGAGTATATCCAACCTGAAGCGATAATGAAAAGCAATAACTCAACAAGAACACACACCTTGTTAAATAGAGAGCTCAGTAAATGCTACTGTCAGTAGTTTACACAACCCAGACAGGATTTCCTCATTTGGTACATAGTGAAGTATGAACGGACACATGCATGAAGTCTAGCAGTAATTATTCATAACAAAACATTAGGCCAAAGTAAGCAATACACAGACTTTCAGATTCCCCCACAATTCCTTTTACTTATTTCAGAACATACACTGGCTATTCTTAAAAACAGGACAGATGTGGCAACTTAATTTCCTCTCACCTTCTTAGCATACAAAACAATCTTCTGGACTTGGCCCGTTTCAGCAAAACACTGGATGACTTTGTTTGGTACGTTGGCTCTCAGATAGACACTAAGTGCTAGTGTAGGATCTACAGATTTTACAAGGTCTCCCAGCTCCTCTGAGCACTCCAGCTGTTTAAAGACAGAAATACAGTCAGTCCACTCTGACCATGCCATCTTCCTCATTTGTCTTCCTTTCAAGCTTCTCAACAAAATCCCAAAGACCAAACCATAAGGGGCAGCTTGAGAGCATTATCTGCCTCTTTCTGTAGTGATCTAGTGGACTCCGCTCTTCATGCTGTTCTACAGGAATCAGTACTGTACTCATAGAGCCAAAAAGAATCAGGCGATACATTATATCAGCATGTTTCTTCACCTAATTACACAAATGTAACCACAGCTCAAAGCATATGCAAGACAGTATCCAAAGAAGCCTGATGTTTTTGGGAAAAAACAACATCAGTTCAAGCAGCTTTCCACACTGTTACCCTGCTGTAATTTTAAGCAGAATGAGTGAGGCTCTTGGAATATTTGATTAATTCTCTTGCAGTAATGTGGGTCATAGATACAGGCAGAGTGAACATACTTTGCTCAACTGCTTGATCTCACAAGCACATTAAGGAGTTGAACAGTTGAGTTTTCCTGGGGAGGGGAGGAGGCTGACAAGCCTGTATGTCCCTTCTCTTCCGGAGCTCTAAAGAACTCTACATCAAATTTACCTTATCTTCCTTTAACCACTTTTCCAAGAGCTGTTTGCGGCCCTGCTGAAGCACTGGTCTGCAGAGTTCCAGTGACTCATACTTATTCAGCTGCCCTTGGTCAAGCAGAATGCCAAAGTATTGGAGTAAAGGGGAAGTCTGTCCTGGTTGAGCTGGAACACTCTGGAACCGGCGTATGGTGTCTGGAGTACGCAGGATTCCCTGCCAGAAATAAGAGATGCTTTTTAGTTTTTTGTTCAGATATTGTGGCTTAGCAAGAGTTCCTCCAAAGAGCCGAGGTGACAAATGCTTGCTCCAGTGACACTGTTTGCCAGCCCAGAGTTAAGTCAGAAGCAGTACAGTTGAACATCGGCTCAGACACTGCCTTCTACATGTTCTAATGTCAGATGTGCAATAGCAGCCTATTGGACTTGCTTCGGCAGCAATGCAGATTTAAGTTAGGGGGACTTTCCTATAGAATTGAGACGTCGTGTCCTTGCAAGCAAGTTCCTCTCATGTGAATTTAGTCTCTTAGTCTGCTGTTTTTATCCTGTTTTGGATGCAGCCCCAGCTAGAGGCTATCTTTTCAGAGACTTTTTTAATCACTGGAAATGTTTACACTAAGCCTTATATAGACATTACTTCATTACTTATTCCTTTCCCCCTCTACAGACTTCATACAAGCTTTAAGATCTTCCAGCATACAATCAGTACTCTTGGCACATAGCATATAGGTTCTTCCTAGGTACTTGAAGTACTGCATTAGGACAGGAGCAGTAATGAGATTCTAGTCTTGCCACTTAGGAAATTCAGCGAGCTTTATTAATGCAAGAAGCTTAAGTCAGTAAAGTTCAGCACTGTTCTGAATATCAGTCTATTACCTTTGGGGCATTAGCTGCCACTTTTGCTGCCTCCGAATAGTTCCCTTGTGCAAACAGTGCATTGAATTTTCTGGCAAAGAGCTCCTCAGCACCTGCCAGGTTGTTGCGGACAGCCATTCGTAAAGCTAGGTCAGGATTCTGCAGCACATTTGTGATATAAGGAATAATATTTTCTTCTTCCACGCAAACGGAGAGCACCTGAATAAATCATCAAGGAAAATTTCCAGTTAATCCAAACATAAAGAACAAACCAAAGGCTAAGCTAACCTCCAAGAGAAAAGGTACAGCATACATGAAAACTTTCCATCCCTTGATAACTGCAGTCTTGCAATTTTATTTAAGAAACAGACTTTTAGTTAGAAAGAGCATCTAGATCCAAATACTGCATCAAGACAGATGATTAAGTTAAACTCAGGTATTTACAGTGGTCAGAAATACAAGAATATAAGTACTGTCTTACTGTAACCTGTACTCAATGTCTAAGGATAAACTAGGGACAAATCTTCTCCTCTGTATTACCCACACTCAACAAAGAGCAATCTTTGAATTCAATTCAGTCTAAAGGCATAGTTGTACAATGTTAGTGGATGTACAGTGTTACTTGAGATGTGTATACAAGTGAAGTAGCAAATTTGGGGCTCAGAACACTGTCAGGCCTCAGATGTTCTGAGCACAGGGTTCAAACTTAACATATTAAAGACTTCCATTAGCATGTGCTCTGCAAGAGGATACAATCTGCCACCAGAAGATGGGTGTATTCTAGCTCCATTCTCAACAGCAAGACAGTGTTCAGAGTCACTGCCATTACAAAACCCCCAAAATTATGGAACCAGAACCAGAGTTGTAGAAGACATTAGAAGTCAGATAAGCTGCACTCCTGTTCAGCTATCCACTACAACTATATTCCTTACTCTATTAGTCTCGCTTGTTAATTTCTGGAATCTTTTATACACTGATATAAACCCTACGGTGTATCATTAAGAGCCAGTGGAATTAACTAAACAAGTGGTTTCCCAGCCAAGCTTCCTTACTTGTCCCTTTCTGTTCACTCCAATAATTCCAGCTGTTGCTTCATGCTGTGCTGTAACAAATATGGTCTCTCCACTGATTCTGTTCATGTAGATACAGGTTCCAGTTTCCAGGTCATACAAGTGGATATAGCCATATTTTGTTATGAGAAACACCACATCGTGCTTGTCACTGATCTGCAAAACAGGTATAAGCAAATACAGTATTGCACAAAACCAATAAGTACTTCAAAGAATCAGCAGACAGCTGAGCCATTTCAGGACAACCAGAAGTGCTGTTATATTTTTACTTAATATTAGAGTACTATCACAGTAGAACAGTATTTTACAAACTTGACATACAGTTAAAAATACATGAATACTTCTTCCATAAATAAGAACACGCCACCTTTGAATACGGCCTCAGTCACCACCTTTGCTTAACACCACTGAAGCAGAAGCATTCCACCTGCTTAGTGCCAAGCCTCAGGTCAATACACTGGCCACCCAGCTTTCCAGTGCCTTTTCCAGTGTCACATCTCCCAAGAGAACTAGACTTGTTCTTGTCTCTTGTTTACAGTTGTCATACCTGCATGGCAACAGGAAAGTCATTCTGTGCTTCAGGAGGAAAGAAGACATCCACTGCTTTCTTTGGAAATGGCTGATTCCCAGTAGGTGGTGTGCCAACTTCAATGATATGGAGCTGTGCAATAGATAGGATTAGTCTGTTAGTTCTTGTACTTAACTTATGTAACAATAGATTCAACAATAAGGATACAGCAATTCTTTTGCTGATGAGCCTTAATCCCAAGCTTATGCAAAAGATAAACTAAGTCAGTCTTCCTAAATATTTTTACTGGCTAGAAGTGTGACATACTGTATTCATGTACCACAGATGAGGGAAACAGTTAAGCATGATCTTTAGTTACTGAGGATGTTTCTGTGAATCTAGTTTTGGTTTTACTGTTTCAGCTGTCACAGAGTAGCTCACTTAATTCCAGTGTCAGTATTAGTTACTTGTCACTAGTGTTTAATTTTTTTCATCCAGTAATTTGGAAATAAGTTAAGCCTGATACTGGGGATCAGCACCAAAGAAAGATTACAACAGCTTTTCCCTTAAGCTTAGCCTGTGAAGCCAAGAGTCACATGTTTCAAACAGCTAATTAGGCTGGCCATGACATGCCACTACATGAGCTCAAAACAGCTCCTGCTACATCAGGTAGTCCCTGCTGTAAAGCTCTGTACGCACCAGTTTTCATGCATATTACACTGTCACAGTCCTTCACTTTTTTCCTGAAGGCAACTTCATTGCATTAAACCACTTGTTTTTGTGGGAGCAGACAACCAGGGTTAGTCATGGAAGATTACAACATATTTAGAGCCAGTCTTACCTTACCCCCAGCCTGCCCTCTTACTGCAAAACAGAAGAGAGTAGATTCTTCAGCATTTCCTTCCATCTTGAACTGCGCAAAGCTAGCTGCATGTCCCTCAATTGGTTGTGACACTTTTCTATCCACAGAATATAGCTGCATCGCTCCCACAACACGATTTTGCTAGATAAGACAGAACAAGAGCCAGGGATAACACACACTCAGTAATTTCATTCAGGTTAGGGTTGGTAAGTATGCTGTCATACCCAGCTGAAGTACCATGCCATGCTTCTCTTACAAAGGCATCACTTAAGACTGAATATTGTACTATGCTTATACCATTACTCTAAGACTGAGTTATGTATGCTTATTATTTGAAGATTAAGACAAACACTTACATTCCCAATGTTTTAAGAAAGAAAAAACCCCTATCAGTCTTGCTGCTACACAAGGAGGAAACAAGACAAGCTCCCTGGTAGCACGGTACCTGTGCAGAGATGCCCGTTAGCAGTAGCCATTTCTGCTTAGCATCAGTACGGTAGTTGATGATTTGGCAGCCAGCAAGACTAGAATGGCGATCAAACATTTTCACAGGCTGGGACTCGCCCTCCATGCTCCAATGGTAGACTGCATTATCCGTTACAAGGGCAACAGTATTCAGAGAGATCCACTTCCAGAAGGTGACATCATCTGTCATTGTATGAGCCTTCATTTTGCTCTTCATTTCAATGTTAAATATTTGAAGTGTTTTCCCAGCTAGAAAACACAACATTGTTAACCAGGTTAGTTTCCACTTGCTCCTTCAAGCACTGGTTAAAAGTAGACAAGCAGCACTATGACATTAATCCCCCATGGGTTCCTTCAAGAAAGCAGTCAGATACTGACAGTATCTTCAGTGATCAGCCATTACTTTTACCCAGACCACCCTCCTAGAGCTAATTTTATCAATTTGTCACTACTAAGCAAACAAAACAGATGCGGAATACAAGTCGGTAGGAGACAAGAGCTTTAGCTGCATGAAAAAGTTGTACAATACTTCATGTACATCAAGACCAAGCTACAATAATGCTGAGTCTCTTGAAAGTTATGAGGGCTATGCCAGTGCCATAAAAAACTACGTCCACATCTGTTTTAAGTATAAGAAAAGCACAACACGGAACAGTCAAGTTGGCAGAGGGCTTTCATAACTGATTCATTAACCAAAACTCTTGGGTTGCACTAATGGAATACACAACTACTGGCTGCAAACCAGACTAACAAACTGTGCAAGGAAAGGAATCTAGTGACCAACACAAGCTCTAGAAGGTGAAATTTCTCCTAGTTACACAGAATGGTGCATACAAACATCCTGAACAGACACTTGCGGAAATTTCTACCAGTTTTTACAACACAGTGGCATATAAGAAATTATTTTTCCTGTTGATAAGGAAGGTTATGATCAACTTCTAGTTTTAAGAGACTACTTTAAGAGACTACATTTTTAAGAGCTATTTAAGCACATGCCCACGTAACCCAAGGTGAATATAAAAGACCATGTGAAACTAGGTGCAGGTCAGAATTTCTGCTGCACTTACTAACTATACTTGGCTTGATAAAGTCACAGTGCCATACAGGCAAGTGCCTTCACTCACCAAGGATTAGTTTAGTTAGAAGACATTATTAGTTCTGCTATTGACCTAAGATGCAGAGCCAGGAGTTTCTCCAGGGCTTGGAGAAGGCTGTCTAACACAGTGTTACTCAGGCTATAGGCTAGCAGTTTGTTTCTGTATGTAGTACAGCTGGACCTCCACAGTGAAGGGAAATGACACTCAGAGAACATGTATTCTACATGGTATGCAAGGTATAAGAGGCAAAATTTAGATTTAAGTCAAAAGGGTCAGTCTTGATTATAAAAAGCTTAAGATCAAGATCCCAATAGCTTAAGTACACTCTGAATCTTAAGGATTTCCTTGTTTGGGAGGGCATGAAAAGCCTCTGAATTTTAGGCTTTCAGTTGCTTAGCCACCACTGTTCAGCCATGTGCACCATAGATTTGAGCCATTTTATTCTGCTTTTTCTTGTCATAAGATACAAAAGGAACTAATAAAGTCAATTGAAATAACTCACCATCTGCATACACAAGAAAGCATTAAAGTCGTGACAAAACAGTAGCACAGTTAAGTCAAACTTAGACAACACTGAATACATACATATTTTTTCATTAGCAATACATGCATTTCTAGAGTGACAGTATTTAAGGCTTCTTGGGGAGAGACTGAGATTTCTACAGACTCCAGAGGAATGCTTGTTCTCTGTACTACCAGAGATAGCAGTTAGCTGACCTTGTGCTTTATCCAGCACACAAGCCTTTCCTGCATAGCTTAACTCTTGTTATCACTGACTGGTATAATAAATATGCAGACCGGTACACCAGCCTCTTCCAGCAAGGCCTTCAGGAATATTTCCCCTCCTCCCCAGTCTTAGTCTTCCTCCTCTGTAAAGAGAGGCTTAGTTGACAGACCTTACACATTTAGGAGATCAGCTCTCACTTCCCTCTAGCATAATTCCAGAATTGAGACTCCTTAAAGCCTACACTTCCCTTCCAGCTCTCCCTGCTCAGAAGCTGTAAGTGTTCCGACCAAAGCAAGAAGCCCTCATCCTAACGATGAGCAAATACCAGAAAACTTCAACTGAAGCTTACTGCCCAGCTGTCTTCAGAGTAACTTCAAGTGATTTAGACTTGAGCTCCCACTAAGCTATGGAGAAGCAGTAAGGCATCCTCCCACATAAATTGCCTGAGGGACTTAAGTCAGTCATAAACTAGTCTTACAGAAAGCTCTGCATCTATTTCAAACACTTCTTCATCAAGACTTGGGTACCATACCTTTTAATGCAATGACTTTACTGGCAGGGTTCATGATAGCACTGTCAGCGGAAATTGGTCTTCGGATGGGGTTGCTGGGGTCATTCATGTCAATGATCACCACTTGAGCCTGTTCTCCTACTTTCTCTCTTATGCAGATGAATTTGTCAGACTCCATTGTCAGAGTGCTGAACCCAATGTTTGCTGGGTTGATGCCCAAATTTTGGAGCTGGAAGAGAAAGGAAAAAAGGTTTAGCATTATGTTACTGCTTCAATACAGCCATGAACAGCTTTTGTGAAAGCCACAAGAGATAAAAGGCTTCATGCATCTTTTTCTGACAATAAAATCATACTGTGCAAAATAGCAGGCACACAAATTCTTGTGCATCTTCAATTAAGCCCAGCAAGCCTCCTGAAGAAGCCCTTCAGCATTCAAATGCTTGATGCCTTGTCTTCAAGGTCAATTTACAACTTACTGTTTCGAGAACCCAACTTTTGAGCCCCTCATATGGTTTAATGCACACTGGGCTTGCCTGCTCCTGGTAGCTGTGCTAGAATTGCAGCTTCAGTACTCACTCTCACCAGCTTTGCTTCCAGAGTCCTAACTTACTCCATTCAGCTTGGCAGCTCTCACTGTTTCAAGCTTAACATCACATGTGAGGCGAATGAGCTTTATCTTTATCCCTGTGGAGTTAAAAAAAGCTACCTGTGTAGCAATTAGCCTAGTCCTGTCTAGCAGCAATACTGTATACAACCCAGGAGGCAGAGCTAACACGACATGGATATTATTGAAATTAGAAATGGCCCATCCACAGCCATGCTTCACACAGAAGAGACCAGTAAACCACCTCCTTTTCTGCTAAGCCAGTCTGCTTCTGTAAGCCTTTAGATGCATCCCTTTTAATTATGTTTTAGTACAGCTTGTAATAAAACAGTTTAGGTAGGAAGCCTTCATCACATTTTTAACAGGCTAGTGTGTTAGGATGTCAGCAGTGAAACAGTTTATTCCATGTTTAACAGTGCAAATGCAGAAGAGTTCACTACATACAGATACCCCGCTTCTGAGAAGATACACCTTAAAAACTCAACCTCAGTTTTCTACTGCTGCAGGAATTATCACTTTAATACTTTAAATATTTTTTCTCTGTGAAACAACTTCAAGCCCAAGGTCTCTTGAGAAGGGCCAGACCTTCAAAGCCAGTTTAGTGTTATTGTACTAGTTTGAAGCAAAACACTGAGCTCTTATCAGCTGTGCTCTGTGCAACCTCTGAAGTAACCACGCCTCAGCTGCTCTGTTCCTGCCTACTCACAGCTTCCGATAAAGAGGGTGTTTTACTACACTTCCCCTTCGCCATGGCTCTTAGGCAGTACATGCAAGGAGTGCCTAAGCTGTGGCACACCCAGTGAACAGAACAAGCTTCACAAAGAACACTCCAAAGTATGACCTATACCACATAGTGAATCAAGACAGCTAGATCTTGGTACAGTTTAAAGTTGAGACTCTAAAGAAAGTCAGTTTTAACTCCTTGGGTTTGCTGAAGGAGAGAATTTCTAGATGATTAAGCCTTTGTGTATGGTTCTTTGGTAACATTGCATTTAAGTTCTTTTTCCTGAAGGGCACTATTTCACTGAAGCTACTTTGCTCTTAAGTGAGGACTTCACCATTTGAAGCTCTTCAGTGAGGTTTGAGCAACAGCAAAACCACATTCAGGGTCTCCAATGTGTAAGGGTTCAGTTCACAACTAACTCACAGAACTTAAGGTCACCCAGCTTTTCTTTTTCAGAAGATTTTGAGATAAGACTATAAGCAAAATAGATTTAAACGTAGATCTTGAAATCAGACATCAAGCTAGTTACCACAACTGACTAGCCATTCTGCCACACCACAGTATCTATATTTCCTGTGACTTAAGACAGTGAATGGCTTCATTCAGAAACAGCTCTTTTTACATCCATCCACCTGATAATAAAGCCAAGAAACTTTCAGGTGAAAGACAGTGTTTTATCAGCTCTTCCAAGAGAAAACTATTAATGCTACAGCATTTAAAAGGATAATGTTCTCTAGGCCTTAGACTCTAGTATTTGTAGACCAGCTAGACAGGGCTATATGCAACCCAGTTAAACCATTCAGGACAGAAGGTTTGAGGATGCAAGAGTCTCATCTGATAGAGCTGGAGAGACTTATTAGGATGTGGTGTTTATTTTTGCTAGGGCTGCAAGCATAACACGTGCAAAATCACTTACCAAGTATTCCGTTTCCTTGATAATTGGTAGATGGGGGTAGTTTCAGAGTGCCAAGCACTCCCTCCACCTGGCAGTAACTCACAACACTATGCAAACAAACACTGTGGACAGAACAAATCAAAGCAGCAAGTCCTAACAGACGGCAGACCTCTTCGGGAAGGCCTAGAGATAACCACCGAATCAAAGTTGCTGAGATACCGTAAGACAGATTTATTTTAATCACGATCAAACTGCCATCTGAGGTACCCAACCCTAGTCAGCAGTGGAAGAGGGACTTAAATTTAAAAAGGACAGCATTTGCAGAGGCTAGATATTTCTTTGGAAAGATTTACTCAATTGGACCTGGAGCTCTGAAGAAAGCTTGCAGAAGCTTTCTTATAGAGGCGAGACCATTAGTGAGGTCTTTAAGTACACAAGCTCTCTCTGCCAACATCTTTTAACCTCAACAGATCCAAGCACATGAACCAAGTCTGCTTCAAGCACCGAGGCAGGAAGTTGACTTGAACCCTGCATTTGACCACACAACAGCTCACCAGCCAAGAGTGGCACTTGCTTTGCTCAGCTGGTAAAGCTAACGGTAACTTTTCTTGACTGCACTCTGATTTGATGCTCAGAACTCATGTGAGTATAGATCAGTCCCAGAAGTATAGGTTCTTTTCTCCCCCACACAGGCTAAAGTTCAGGAGTGTTTATAAAGCTAAGCAAACAGAGAGTAAGATTACTATCAGGAAACGTGACAGGCTTTTATTATGAAAATGTCAGTACTACTCCACAGACAAACTCCTGAGTTTGCACTACAACTGAGAGTACAGGGCTTTATGGCAGATTTTCTACCCCTTCTCCCCTGACCACAAAGGGAAAACACACCAAACATTAAATATTGCATTCATTTAGGTCCACCACCTTTCACCAGTTCACAAGCAAGTACAAAAGACTGGGGAAGAAAAACAAGGAATCGTAAAATACTCCTACATTATACTATGAAACCCACTTACTTGGCTTTCAAACAAATACAAAAGCAGGACTTGCTATCTGCGCTTGGCCAACCAGTTTACAGTGCAAGTTAGTTTACACCAGCACCTTTTAGAAAGTTCAGTTATACCAGTCTCCTGAAAGCATGTTGAGAAGAAAGCGTTCTATGAGTTAGCTGCTCCATTAGAGTGGAACCACAAAACAGGTTGCCAGAGAGAGCAGCATGTCTTCAGTTCAGCAGGTATGTCATCCTGAAGAGCTCATCTAACCCAAGACTGGATATTTCAGTCAATTGTAGTGAATCATCACATTCTGTGATGGCATTTATCTCACCAGCATTGAGACATGAATCATTATAACATAGTAAGTGAAAGTCTGATTAGCAAAATTGTTTTTTCTCTGGAAGATGATTCAAGTATGTTCTTGGTAATTTATCCAGAGAAGCTGCCCTATTACATGCATGTTTGACACCAAACTGCCTGGTAAAACTGCTGACAAGAGTCTCTTTGTTGACCCCTTCCTGGAACATTTGCTTTCTTGTGACAGTTTGCTTAGCTGTCAAATAATTTCTCCTTGCCTAGAAGGAAGGGTGCGGAACTGCTGAGTACGCGTTTCACCTCGATTCTCACACTCAACAGGATATAACCACCATTCTTGTAGCCACAAGCAGCTGCTTAGTCTCTGCCCAGAGACTCCTTATTTACATGCAGCTAGAAATCACATAGCTGGAAAATGACAGTCAACAGAAAAGTGCCCATGAGAAGCACAGAGCTCCCTGATGTGCAGCGAGTCACATCAGCTCTATTGCAAGACCACGCTTTGCCCAGTTTTGACTGAACAAGGTAGACACCTGACTACATTATAGCCATTCACTTAGTTCCACATGTGAAAATCGGCAAAGCAAGCACGTCACAGGAGATCTGTATGGGCACTGATCTGTTTGCGGTAGCTCAAACATGAGCCCCACAGCCAGCCAATAGCTCCAAAGTACTTCAAGCTTACCACTACAAGGTAAGAGTTAGTGTTTGTGACAGGCTAGGAAGTTATGTTTTCAACAGATAAGAGACCTCTATAATGTTCAAGAGCTCTTCTGTATCCTTCCTATTTTCTGCCTCACCCTCAATGGGCTGAGGTAGCCATCCGGTCTCAGCAGCCACAGGCAAGCCGTGTTGTGACTACTTCAGCTACAAGCCACTTGAGTGCAGAAGCAGTGGCTTTTGGTTCAGTCACCCCAGCACAAAGCGTTAATGAGCACCCCCACCCAGACAAGCAGGCCTCTTGACTTCAGCACCTGCTGAGAGGGACATACCAAGAAGAATAGCTTCTAAATCACTTAACTAATTGTTCCTATCCAATTAGTTGACACACACACACAGGGCTCAAGGCACCTTGATTCTTCATAGCATTCTTTGTTACAGATTCCCTCTGCAAGAACACTCCAAACTCACTGGTTTTAGGAATTCAGATCCACTCAGATGAAGGCAAGAACCCCACCAAAACAGCATTCAGCACAGCAAGCATCTAATTCCTGACCGAAATTACTAACAAAAGGCTTAACTGCTTCAAGCTAATACTGTTATAGCAAAGATTTAGTGGTTTAGGATATATTAAAGTCTCGCTGCCAGCAAAATACATGGAAGTACTTTGTTGTTTGTCACTGCTAGAATGAAGTAGTAAAATTCTAAGTTTTATTATACCATGCTATCCAGTTTTACTCAGCTCTTTGCCATAGCTAGCTATGGTTCCAAGAGCCATCCAAGTACCACCACACTAGATCAGCACAGCTGCCATTCAAGTTTGTGCCATCAATGACCAATAGATACAAGAACCCTATTCTTAGGTAAAAGAGTAGTTCTGTTTCAGGATCAAGCGCACAGCCGCAGCTGACAGGTTTCCATACTGTCTAGACAAGTCTACAATTTTCTTTTAAATACATTTAGGTTCAGAGGAGCACTCATTAATGCCTGAAGCCACACCAGTAGAGTAGTGTGCCTGGCCCAAGGTCAGTTTTTACATATTTCAGGGTAGTGGGGTAAACTAATTTGCAATTACAGTTCATCACTTGCTAACTAGTCTGCCTCCTTCTCGCTCATCAGGAACTTGTTATATTAGAACAGCTCTGTGCACCTACTACAGCAAGCAGCTGCGTTTTCCTTTCACCCTCAAGCACAGTCACCAATTTACAGAACGCATAAGACCTGGGTATGAGAAACCAGGTATGCAATCACTTGACATACTGAACTCTGATCTCCCACTACATACCCCTTGGACTGTTTCCTCACGGCTAATTGAAGAGAAAAAACTAGCACTATAAAGCTTTACAGTGCTGAGTCCAGTAGTTTTGACAGCACAGGAAACAAGTTTCTCCTTGGAAACTCCCAAGGAGAAGGTTTCTCCACAGTGTATAGTTGATATTCCTTTGTTCAAGGCAGGCATCTACAATAGACAATACACAGATAACATCCTGCACATCTGCAACTACTGAGATTTCAGAGCTACTTAATGGGACAAACAAACAAAACCTGAAGCCTAACTATATATTTTGTTTTCAGACTTCACTTGGGAACTATTCAGAAAGCTTATTTAACCCCAGTAAGCTAAATACCTGCCACACTGTACTTGCCCAAGCTAGATCTTTAGTTCAAATTACAGGCACAAAGCATGCAATACTGTGTACCCAGGAGACAAGACATTCAAGAGCACCACAGTACAGGGCTTCTGGAGCCTTTACTTCTTCATTCCCCTACCATCCAGCCAAGAGACTGACAGAAACAGACACCACCAGTGCACCTTGAGAAATGCAACATGGAGTGCAACTGGGTTCAAGCTGAAGATCAGGACAAGCTTTGTACATAGTTAAAGGACTATTTTCTGACCTACAGCAGTGGATCCATGGAGAATTAGTATCATACCACATGTACTGCTGACTGCCAATCTTCCAAATTAATTAAAAACACCTTTCAATAGTGGCCTCACAAGAACTTTCTCTTTCATACCCATCACCTGCCTTTTTATGAGTATGGCTCCAGTTAGATACCTTGTCTTTTGTTAAGCACCAACTACAAGCCTGCAAGTGTTGCACAACACCTGTATGACAGGTTTCCTAGACAACGTAGGTCAGGCACAGTTCAAGAAATTTTGAGTCCATGAGGATCTCCTATGAACAGCCTGGAATAGGCTAAAGGAGTTCTGGATAGCAAGAATGCAGTAACATCCATGTTGCTCCATCCATGTTTACTCCAACAGGAAGTCAGAAATTTCAGGATGAAAGCAGCATCTCTAAGTAGTCACGTTCCTCTGAATTTTTTCAATGAAGTAAAATGAGGAAGTTCAGCAGCTACAGCAAGCTGAAGGGTTCTGGGCAACATGCATGCAGGACCAAACAGCTAGCCACCAAATCTCACCAGCTTATATATGCAGCTGTAAAAGATACTGGTGAAGCCAGTGCTCTAAACTAAATAGGAACAGGGGAAGAAATACAAATAAATGCCTAAATCAGCCTTTAGTCAGAATGGTCATGCTCTATAACACTGCTGGCCCTACCAGCGCTTGTGAAGCAGGTAAGTTTCATTATGTAATAGTACTCATGTCACTAGAGACCTGCTAGTGGGTCACATGCAAGGTTTGTATCTTAAATAATGCATCATAGATGCATTCCTACAATACTTTATTAAGAGCTGGGCTACCCAGAGGGATGAGTTTCACCCAAGTACACCGAGCCTTCTCAACACTTGGTTCTAGGCCATACCACTACCAGGAGAGGATACTTGCTCAGATCTGAAGCTCTGGCCAACTCATGTCTGCTCCCTAAAGAAGAGTCCAGGACTACATCTAAGCTGTCAATTCCGGCCTGGCTTTAAACTGATACTGAAATAAAGTTACCAAATGCTCAACAATTATCTACCTAGATAAAAATCAATCACTGTAGCATTCTTAAAATGCAAAAATATCACTATGAACAGCGGGAATTCACACAGGAAAGTATTTAGCAATTGTTCTTTTAACAAGGTGTCTACGAATTAAATTCTTTCCATCTGGGTTAGAAAAAGGTCACTATAAACACGCAGAGCCATCACCCTGTTAGTGCCCACCACAGTCATCATTAGTTAAGCACAAACTGCATACAGACACCAGCACCAGGGGGAAGCAGGGTTACAGATAGGTTGCAAAGAGCCAGAGCACCCTGCCTAGGTATGTCCAGGTAACTTTTATTAGACAGCTTCTCAAGAAACCCTGCTCAGTACTGAAATCACGCTTAACACCATCACAGCTACGGCAACTGCAGACAAGAAGCACAGCTCTAACACTTCGCCCTATAGGCTCGTCAGATAGGAAGTCACATTGCACAACTGGATCCTGCTTCCAGACCCCTCCCTGTGCTCCAGCTTCACCCACAGACATTAAAGGTGTGTGCTCATTTGAGAAGGTAATCTTACGTTCCTGCAGCAGAGTGAGTTTAGATTTGTTACTAGCACCTTTAGACAGCTGTGTTAAACTAAAGGCCATCACATGGAAACAGCCTATTAGAATGTGGTTATGGTTTAATGATGCCCAAATGCAGCCTTTGTTGGAGGCCAGCAGGCACTAGACAGAAGGTGCAGACCTGGCACTCGGGTGCCTGCACTGCCACAGCTGTACTGTAGGGAAGCCCGCAGTAGCTTTCACATTTCACTGCAATACGTGTTTTTTCTTCACGGCAGATGACATTACAAGTCAGAACATCGATAAAATGATTTATCCGGTCCGCACAAGAACTCCTACCCTCATTAGAAAATACTGAATCAAGCAAACCCGGAGCCAGCTTGGTCACCCCGTCAATCCCCCCGCTCTGCGCATCCCCTGCCGAAGCCAGACTCCCGCTCGCCGTGCCCCGGAGGAGAGGGGCTCTCACGTCGGAAGCGAAGAGGAACCAGCCGCACTCTTCCCTCCCACCGCCGCACCGCCCGGCAAGTGCTACCGTGGGCACGGCGCCAGCCTCGCCTACACCACCGGCACGGACGCACTCCACCACCCGACCGTGGGAGACCAGGCAAGGGCAGGATGCCCGACGCCCGGCAGCAGGACCCGCACCTCAGCCCCTCACTACCCCCCGGTTATCCAAGAGCCCCGCGGCGTCCCGGCCTTTCCCCTCCCGGCGACAGCAGCGGGCGAGCTGGAAGGTGCCCTTCGGGACGGCGCGGTAGGCAGCCGGCGGCGGTAAAGACCTACACGAGCCGGGCATCGGCAAGGCCCGCGGGAGGGCGGCCGCCCCGCCGCCCGAGGGGCCCGGACCGCCCCAGCGGCCATCAGAAAGGAACCGCAGACAGGCCCAGAACCTCTCGCCCAGGCACCATCCCCGGGCGACTCCTCCATCTGAGGGAGCGGCCCGCCCGCCCCGGCGCCCGAGGCCCCTCCGCACCCACCTGGAGATGCTCCTGGAAGCGGATGGGCAGGATCTGGGCCATGGCGGCGGCAGCAGGCTGGGGCTCCAGGCCGAGGCCGGACCGGAGTCGCAGCTCAGTGGGGTCCGGGCGGCGCGGGGAAGCGGGGCCGCAATGGCGGAGCGAGAAGCGAAGAGCCGCGGCGATACGGAAGCTGCCCCCGCCGGCGGAAGGATACCACCGCGGAAGGAAGAAGGCTCCTCTCACCTGCCGGGACCGGCCTTAACTGCACGGGCCGGGCGGAAGGATCACGGCGGACGGCGTGACTCGTCCTCCGCGGGACCAATGGGAGCGGCGGAAGGATCCGCCACCGGAAGGGACTACTTCTGCGCGCGGCGCTCCTCCCTCCGCGGCCTTATTTTTTTTTTGTTTCTGCCACATCATGCGACCGGGGCGCGTTACGTCACTTCCGCCCCGCGCGTCTCGCGCCGGCGGGTCACGTGCCGGGGGACGGCGCGGCCCGGGCAAGGTGACTCGGCCGGGAAGAGGAGGGGAGGGGAGGGGAGGAAGGACCGCGGTTACCATGGAAACGGGCGGGACCGGCCCGCAGGCCATGGGCACCGGTACCGGGGAGGGGACGGGAGCCATCCCGCCCCGTCGGGGCCTGCCCCTTCCCCTGCCGGGCCCCTCCGGTTTTCCCCCGTTTCAGCAAGGGCCGCGGCTGTCGCGCCGCACCCAGCACCCGTCGGGGGTTGGGGGTGGGGAGGGGTGAGGAGTTCCGTGGCCTGCACTCCAACTCTTACTTAGAACACAAAACAGCAAGCATAAGCCAGCACCGACCTTCCCTAAGGCTGCTGCAGGCCCTTGGAACCAAAGGAGAGATGGCCTGAAAGACTTTACATGTAGGGCATCATAAACACGTACAGTACGGTAACGAAACTCAAAACTTTCCTCCTGTGTTTACCTTGCACTGTTACTCCAGCCCATGGAAGAATTCCGCTCAAGGACTGCAGCATTACCAAGCTTTACCGAGGGGCTGCATGTGCTGGAAGGCACGGCCCCCCCCCCCCCAGCAGGGCTCACCAGGCTCTGCTGATTTTGCAGTCTCATGGTTATCTCCTCAGCCCATTTTTGCTTTGCCTAAATTCACAATTCACCTCCCTCCAAATTAAGTAAAAAAAAAAAAAAAAACAACCAAACCAAAACCAAACAAAAATTAGGATCTGCCAAGAGATGCACGGCCCCAAGCAAGAATGGGCATTCCAGCTCCTAAACTGAGACACCGTGTGGAGTGCGGATGCCATCTGACTTGCTAAGGGCTACAGCATTGTAAATATAAATCAAACGGCAAAATTCAGACTCTGCGTTTACTCACAGAAAAGAGCTGGCTTCTCAAATGCAAAGCCTGAGCAACAGCATGAAAGAACAAACCCCTTTTCCATCTGAACCTGGATAAACAGCCTGACGGAAGAGGAATGTAAACATGCCACTTCCTACAGAGATTGATCCCAACCAGGAATAATTGATTCACACATCCCCTTAGGAAACAGAAGGGCATTAACCTCCCTGCTGCTTCTGTGCTCTATATGCTCTGAAACATGGGGCAGCCGCTGGCATTGCTGTCTGCTCCTCCCATGGCCGTTGACAACTGCGGTGTTGCTCAAGTTGAGCCTCTTAGCTGACAGCAACACTTGACCCTGCAGGGAACTGGCAGTAAACGCTGCAGCCTCTCCAGCTCTTGGAGCTGTGAATCACAACTTCGCAAGGTTTGGCAAGTACACAGACCAGCCCCAGCTTTTTCATTTTAATAGGTACAACCACAGAAAGAGGAACAATTACCAGATCTACCTTCCTTGTGAAGAATAATATCATCATATTCCCCAGAAGAGAATCCCAAGGTGGTTCTAGAGTTTATGATCAGCTACAGCCTGCACAGTACAGAGGTGGAATGCTTAATGTTTTACACCAAATGCTAAGGCTTACTTACAACTTTAGAAGTGTAAGCTGAAAAGCAATTAAAGGTGACAAACAGTGCACACGAATGAGGCATGAAAAACAACAGTAAGTTTTTCCAGGTTTTTTGAAACTCTTACATAAAATGTGAATTAGTACAAATGGAAAAATAGCAAGAGAAGCTCCACACCAGAGCACTGGAACATTTTGAGATTAAGGTGACCTCTTTACTGAGAAGGAAACAGATTTTATGATGACAAAGCAACACAGCTCTTTGTTTTTTATGTACCTGAATTGAGGAATAAAGCTAGTATTTCCCTGGGTATTTTCTACACATTTGAAAATATACATTCTACTCATCTTCAGACCAAAATGCATACATCTTAAAAATAACAGTCATCAAATTCATAAAAACAGCCTACTGGGCAGCAGGCCTGCAGGACCTAGTACTGGACTGACTGCTGAGTACTGGACTGACTGCTGGGTTGTTGTGGGGCTTTTTGCCAAATGGAAAACACACAGTACTAAGTCATCCCTGACAAAAATTATGCATTGTTAGCAAGAATGTGAAACCATCTACAAAATACTTTGCAGTCAAAGGCATCTTCACCCAGAAACATCACTGTACATGGTACAGCACAGTACAGAGTAGGAACAACACTGTCTGCAAGAGAGAACATTGGTGGCAAATGTCCTTTTGAATTTAGATCGTGGTAGTTCTGTCATTAAAACAGCCCTTCATACACTGCTCAGGAAAATGTGTAGGAGCATGAAGACTTTATAGCCACAATCATACAAAGTAAAATGGATAAAAGTGGCAGTTCCATTCCTTAAACCTTTAAGAAAATTTTATTAATAACAGCAACGAGACCACCAAGACCCCTGTAAGTCAATTAGATGCTACAGAACTGGCCCCATAGTATGTATCAGGTCTTCATCCCCATTGAGGGGATGGGCACTTGAGGCCACTAACTTGTTGCCAGTGACATGTAGCAACAAAATTCACCTTGGTAATTTTTCCTTGCTGGATGCAGCAAAGGAAGATTATGTTTTATGCTTCAGCACTCAAACTTACCACAAAGCAGAAGCTTTCCTTCATTCTGGTTAGATACTTTGCATTACGCAAAAGCACCCAGAACAACTGCACCAAACTGTTTTTCCTCCTAGTGGGAGCAGAGCAACCACAAGTATTACCCCATTTCTTTCAATGGGCCACTTAAACCCTGTGCTTTTTGCTGCTTTCTCTCAAGGTAGCGAGCTCGGGCATCTGATATTGACTGATCATCATTCCTTCTCTCCACCTTCTTTACACAGTTGTCCATGACTCCTTCTGAAGGGGGAAAAAGAGAAATACACTCTTCTGTGTCAAAATAAACCCCAGCATTACAGTTCCTAATATGTGTAAAACACCCAAGGCCCCAGCAAAATCTCCTATGTTACTCAAGTCCCAGTCACTAATTTGAATGAATTCCAGAGAGGACAGACTGTACCTCAGTGGGAAAGGGAAAAAAGTGAAAAATAAAACCATGCCTTAATTCCTATGACAATTTGCAGCTGGGCTCATCTCATCCCCAAAAGGATCTCTTGCTTTCTATTGAAAGAAATACAATGCATCTTGTGTCCTATGCACCTGTTTCTCCTCTAAATTACATATCTCAGACTGATGTTTAGGCAGGAGAAAGACAGCACTATCTGTATACATTTCCAGAGGCAGGAGGAAGGGAGAGGATAACATACAGATAAAGGAGTGGGAAAAGCCAATACTCCAGATCACACACCATTAGAAATGCACTCCCCCTGAGCTGAGACCTTGGGAGTGCTTCTCCCAGAAGAAAAGCAGAAAATATTTTCAGTTAAAAATAAAATTTACAATAATAATAATACTAAAAAAAATCATTCAAAGACTGTGAGTGCATAAATATTGTGTGAATGAAGCAGTCACTGCAGCCTATTCCCAAGGCTCTGGGGCTGGGCACCAGATTCTTCAGTACAAGGAAGGAGCTTTAATCAGCATTCATTATTGGAGTATTTGTAATTATTCTGTCTTGGAGTCAAATAATAATTCAGCTCATGCTACAGCCCTTCCCTTCCACTGGGCACTAATGAAGCCTTTGGCAGCTATTCAGCCACCTATCTACAACGAAGCTCCCAGAAATACAACATCTGTGAAGTCAATACTAAGCTCAAATTAATTAACAATTGCCTGATGAAGTGAGAAAGTTAAGGGGGACAAAAAGAACAAACCTCATCTCCTTGGGCTTTAGCAAAACAGAGGAGGCTCCTCTGCATCATCCAATACTACAAATATACTTTCCAGAAAAATGATAAACAAATCCAGTTCATGTTTTTAGCATTTAAAATAGTTGTTTTATACAATAATGCAGGACAGAAAGAGACAGTGGGCTGAGCATAGGAGTCTACATTTTGTATTGCTAAGAAAACAAGAGAATTTCTACAGCCAATGCCTGTACTGTACAGTAAATCAATGTTTTGAAAGGGTCATCTCAGGAGTAAAGAGGCCCTTTGAATACTTGGCTGCCTGGTGAAACCTGCTGACAGAAGAATTCAAAGAATGTCAAGCAGCCACATCAGTTAGCAGGCATCAGTTTTAATTAAAACTGACTATTTAAACATATGGCATTAAGTTCCTTGTCAGAATGAGACATTCACCAAAATGTGACATTTTTCTGTATATTTTTTGTTTGGTGGGGGTTTGGGATTGTTGTTTCTTTTTCTCCCTGCCATCGCCCCATAGCCCTTAGAACTCAGGACAGTATTATTTTGGGTATCTATGGCTAGATACCTTTCACAAACTTAAATAATGGTCACATTCAAAATGCTTTTATTCAACTCTGTATTAATGTTCTGCTCCTGTCAGCTACAGTAAACCAGAAGCGGGGAGCACGATAGGAACTAGTAAGCAAACACCACTACACTCCTGCACTGCAGAGGCATGGAAATAGGGATTGCAGAGCTGTATTAAGACATGAAAACAGCTAGATCTACACGTATCAAATATGTTAAGCACATCCAGATTAACACCAAATGCATTCAGTAGCATAATATACACACACGTCCAAAACAACCAAGGAAACTATACATGCCATAGCTATGGAGTAGTAGTGCACTTACCATACTGCCTCTTGAGGTCCTCCTTATTTTTCCACTTGGTTATTTCCTCTTCAGTTACTTCTTCCCGTGCCACACTGCTCAGTTCATACGCATCGATCTGATGCAATCTGGGCAACAAGTCTTTGACCCATTCATAGCGAACAGGACACACTGTCCGGACATAGATTTTGGATGTCACTGTAACATCATGGAAGATGATCCACTCGAGGAGAGTCTCCTGGTTGTATAGCTGAAAAATTAGAAGATTATTTCAGAACTGATAAAAGAACTTTTATTTCTAAAGCACCCTCCTTTGGAATATCTTCCAATGCAAACGCAAGTATGAGAGACAGCTGATGTTACCCTAAATGTTCAGACAGGGAAATTAAGGCATATAGACTTCCTTAAAATTGCTCAGGAATTCCAAAGAGCCCGAGAAAAAAAATCTCAGCATATGTCACACTCATGTCATAAGACAAACATTTTTTAAATTTGAAGAAGTGAGGCTTTTCCCCACTCTCAAGATGAACACTGATGCTTCTCCTGGCTGTAAGTCAGGACAAAACAAACAAGAGTAAGTGTTCGCAGGGACCTGTCTCTTAATCCTTCTATAGAACCTTTGCCATTTTATTAACAAACTTTGGTAACTTACTGTAGATGAAGGATGGATATAGACTATGCTGCCATGTCCATCCATTGTGCAGAATGTCTTGGCTGCAGATCTGAAAGGTTTGGGGGAAAAAAAAAAGCCAAATTAAAAGTGATGAAACATTAGACAGCAGCACTAAATTAAGCAAATCAGCAGTAGTATAGAAGAAAATACTCAAATACATAAGCAGAGAAAGATCCTTCCAGAATTAAACTGCAAAAAAATGAGAAATAAAATATAACTGTCTAATTTACTGCAGAAACATTGCAACATAATGCAATAATAAACAGGGTTTGTGATTGAGACTGGAATTAACAGCCATGAAAACTGTAGATTTCCAAGACCTTTAGTTTTGTATCTGGACCTACTCATCACCTTGCAAGCTCATTTCACAGACAGAAAAAACTACTATTCCAAGAATGTAATGAGAGTAAAAAGCAGTGTACCCACCAGGCATCTAGCCCTGTGCAGAAACACCACCTTCAGCTGCAATTGCTGCTTTTAACATCACACAGCCTTACTATTCTGTTTCAATATGCAGGTACACCTTTAAAGAATATGCATAATATCTTTTCCACTCAATTCTCCAAACTTCATTACTTACCTCCTAGCTACATTGATAAAGTATCCTGCACATAGACATCTTCTTAGTATTTCAGTTTTGGAACCTTCAAATGTCTCTTTAGGGAAGTCTGGCAGCTATGTAAACAAAAAATGTGAATTAGGATCTTTCCTAAAGAAAAAGTGGCTACATTCCTTCCATCCCATGGATTTTAAACTTTGGATTTCTCACCATACAGAAACCACACAGAAAGGAGAAAAACCCTCTTCTTGCTTATTACCAGCATCACATCTGTTAGTTACAGAAGCTACAAGAAGGATGCTCTAATAAATATTTAAGTGGATCCGTTTCTACTGGAGAAAGACAGCAACCACCTGGCAAAGGCTCAGTAGTCTAGCACATGTCTTAAATATAAACTTCTATAACTCCGTGATATTAAAAAATTCAATGTTTACCTGTTTCAATTTACTGATTATTTCCCGAAGCTGTTTTTCCACACTAAAAGCAGATTTTACAGCTCTCCAATGGATCCAGTATTTCTGGCACCAAGCCGAAGGAGACTTGCTGAGAACAGAAATACTTGTATTATAAAGAAGCCCTTTGTCAGCTGCAGGCAGAAAGTTGCCTCTATTTTTGTTATGGTCTTACAAAGAAGGCAACTTACACAGCCAGATACTTTGTTTGTATAATAAGTGTCTTGACAGAACTTACAATTCACAATAAGGAATAAATCTGCAGTTAGGTATGAGTACATACACGTGCACGTACAAAATATACCTAAAATACATCAGCAGCTGGGAGTAATGAGCCATGCATAAAGCACCGAATGTAAGGAATCATGTTATACCTTGCTTTGCACTGTTCAAAAATATTTAAGAGGGTTGCAAAGTCATTGCATCCTCCCACTTGTGAGGAAAGTTCCTGGTGTTGAAGCTCAGCCTCCTTTTGTTTCTGAGGATCACCTAAGGAAGTAAGTTACATCTCATGTTAGCAAAGTAATTTTTATTTATCACCCCTACTTAATTTTCTATTAGCACTCCTCCAAAGTGTGTTTGACAGCCTTGGCTCCTTTCATGTTATTTTCGTATCTGTCTCTCCTCTGCAGCTGCATTTACAGTTCTTCCTCCTTCTATTACTACTGAACAAGAACAGGTATATGCTAATAAACCTGTGATTAATTTCATCACAGCACTAGAGATGAAGAATTGCAGTCTCTTAGAAAGAAATCAATTAAGATGTTGACATGGAAAGATGGCAGAACAGTGACCTGAAACAAACAGCTCACAGGGGTCAAGTGAAAGTTTTGTCCTGAGAGAAAAACAAGACTGTTGAAACCACCCCATCAAAGCACAGTCTGATCTATTTAACTCTGCTTCTGTCCTGGTACTCAAGTGACACAGTAATGGAAATCTTAAGTAAATAAGAGACTATTAAAAAATGCAATCTGTGAGGTTAGTGGGAATTTACCTTCACTAAACGCTGGGAATGTACCAGGCAAAAGCAACATTTCCAAAGTGTTACTTCAAGTTTTAAATACCGAAAGAATTTTATCCCCAGAACAACCCATTTCTCTTAGCAGAGAGGGATATGACTGTAAAGGCAAATGCATCCTGTTATGCAGTCCTGCAGACAATGCCAGAAGTTTGTGGGTATTAAAAATAACACCAACAAATTAAGAAAGCCTTTTCATATATATATTGCACATGAGCAAGTGCCTTCAGGATGGGAGTCTCTGTGCCTGTGTCCTAATGTACAGGGCTGCTGGAGAGTAACGAGCATGCTGTGCGTTAGCTAGCTGAACAGATAACAAGGGCATGCTGCCAGATGGAGGATGGGAAAGCAAATGCACATTTGTGGGAATGGCAAAGACCCCAGAGCAGAATCCAGGCTATCAGTACTGTCAGCAGTGTCTTTAGCTGTTGCATTAATGGGTACAGTTAATAGACTACAGAGATAACTGGCCAAAAGCCAATGAGTGACTAGAAAGGACAAAGGTCTCCCACAAAGGCTATGCTACCTATAAAGACCGTATGTAGCGCATTGAAGGGGAAAGAGGGAGGCAGACAGTAAGGGAAAGAAGGTAGTAAGGAGGAAATAAGAGAGTGAGTTTAGCACTAGTGAGATGCTAGCTTGGAACCACAGCAGAATTATATTTTCCCTCCAGAAAAACACTAGAAGTTGAGTCAGTGTTGAGCTTCTCACAGAAACTTCACAGGTTTATTTGGTTAAACAGAGTTATTGAACAGAGAAGTCAATTCAGAGGCAGCAACCCCATTTGTCAAGAACACTAATCAGTCCCTGTTGTCTGTACTTAGGCCAACAGCAAAACATCTGCTGTAGTAGAGTTCGGATTTCTGGAGGAGTTTGGTGGGGTTTTTTTGGTGGGGTTTTAGGGGGGTTTTTTGGTTGGTTTTTTTTTTGGTAGGTTTTCTTTTTCTTTCCCTCCTGTCACACAGTTCCCCCCCTTACAACCTCTCAGCAATCCATTCACCCATATGTTGCTTTACAGCTCACAGCCTTAGGACAAATGCAACCCAATTCCATGCTATTTTGAAGTCACTGGAACAGCTGTTGTCCAGTTCCTAGTGTCCAGTGTGCCCTGATTCCAAGACTACAGAAAACTATAAAAGCATTCAGGCAAAGCACCATTATGTGTTTGTCCTAATCTTACCATTCTTCTCTAGAGACCTGCTACAATGTATTGTGGGAGACAAGGCACTGCACTTGAGGACACCTCCTCACACTGTAACGTAAGTGTTGTCTAAAGCACTCATTTAATGTCTCTCACCAGTGTTGGGCCCAGCTGAGACAAACTTGCTCCTTGACAGGAGTATCCTTACACTGAAGTAAAGGCTTGTGCTACCATTGTTCAAAATACAGAACCAGTACCTGCTTTAGAACCTTGAGATACACCTATAAGATGCTGTGGCCTCACAAACTATTAGCACCAGGGAGAAGCTGCAGGTCTCTAGGTGAAGCATGCATGCTGCCTGACCATTGCCTGGTTGGAGAGAGATGTCCCTGCCCAAGCAGAATTCCCCAGCCAACCAAGGCTGTGCTTTGGGATAAGGGGCTTCCTTACCTGGACGAATAAAGACATTTTCCACAGACAACATGGCTGCTATGGGAAGCAGCAGGTCTTCACAGTCAAGAGAAGCAGCTTTTATCACAGCACAGGTCAGGTTGGGAGGGAGGGGAAATTGCACCAGGAATTCACCCAGTCTTGTCACGTGGCCTCTCCTTATCCCAGGAAAAAAAAAAAGATTCAAATACCAGATTCAACAAAACTGTATTTAAACATAAATCGGAACGTGCACACACAATGCCAGCCACCATATACTGTTAAAGAGCACGAAAGAAGCGTTTCCCTCTGGACTGTTGCAACACTGCAGTCTGTGTGTGCCCAGGTAGGTGCTGGAGACATGAAGCAAATGTCACTAGCAGAAGAATGTTTCATCTTTCTCCAGCTTCCTTACACCTGCTCCATGGCAGGCAAACCCAGCTCCGTAAATTTATCAGATGCTTAAGATTAAGAGGGGTTTAATTTATTTATTTTTTTCCCCCCCAAAAAAAGAATTCCTGGAAGCTTAGGATAAGATCTCACTTCCTGTCTTGTGCTCTTGGATGGGCTTCACAGCTAGTGCCTAAGTACCTTCATCACAACAGTCTGGGATCTGCAGTCAGGAACTCCAGTGCACGGAGCTGAGGTAATTTGTCTGAGGTCACTCAGGAACTCCAGGACAATGTGCAGGAACTATTCTGTACCTCCCAAGTCCTAAGCCAGACTCTAACCTTAATTTTACGGACAGTATATTAAAACAGAGCTGTTAACTTCCTGCTCTAATAAGGAAACATATTCTACTGCTGGGGGAAGTACTTTAATCCAATGAACAACTCCCTAACACCAGTTAAACCATTAAATTCTTGCAGAGACTACATCCCTTTTTTACCTGTCAATAGCATCACACTGGTAAAGTTCTTTGAGAGCTTCTAAAATATGCCTTTCTTCAGGGCAGTCCAAATAGGGGAATCTATAGTAAAAAGTAAGATTAAAAAACACAAAATGAAACAATCTCACTGTTCAGATTCAGAAAAGCTTTGTTAGCTTCCATATTTATTAAAATATTGTTTTAAACTTCCAGTACAGGTTTGTGACCCAAGTGCACATGAGGATCTTCAGCATATGGACGTGTAGTTACATGTACAGCCTCAAGCTAAAGAATTACAATGACAAATCCCAGCATGGCACTTGTAAAGAAGAACTGCATTCTCTGCATGTGCATGATTCTAAAATTAAACAATTCCACAGAGATGAAGTTTCTGGGATATAAAACATGGGCATTTTAAAGGAACACTATTAACTATTTAATTTTGGAGAGAAGGAGCTAGTTTTAGCAGAACCTCAAACTGAACTTGAGCTCAGGATCCAATCTGGCATTAATGACTGGGGAGAACAGCAGAAAAGCTGATTGTATCCAAGTGCCACAGTTGGCCAAAGACAATCCTGCCTCCTGCCAACAGGCTGTTGGAGCTTGTGCTGTCTTGCTGCTGACAGGAAGAAAAGGTTAATCCCCCCTCCATGGAGGTTACCTTATGACATCATGCACAGAAAGGCACTTCAAGGTCAGGATGACAGATGTCAGACTGGTTCTCTTTATCTCTGGCACAGTGTGGTCAGGCATGCACTGCTCCCAGAATTCTTTGCTGTACAGCCGATAGCTCTTTCCAGATGATGTCCTGCCAGCTCGGCCAGCTCGTTGCTTTGCTTCGCTCCTTCCAAACAGAAAAGCAGGGGAAAAAAAACCCAGACTCTTGATCCCTTCTGTTATTATCCAAAGCAGCACACTGTAACCATGATAAACTAATAGCAATTTCTATACTTGTAGATGGAAGATATATTACACTGTGCAGCAACTGAGAACTCCAGCTATACAAGAACTAGGAGCATGAAGAAGCATTTCTGTACAAGGGAAGATTTTTTTTCAGCTTCTCTGAATCAGACTGTTGTATTCAGCAAACAGAGGATAACGTGTCAGCCACTGTTCAGACTACAGACAATGCGTTGTCAATTCCTTCTTCATGCCTGCAACTTACAGAAAATTTTGTGTCCTGAACCACTTTCTGCCTAGCAGCAAACAAGACTTTAAATTATGGAGCCTCAAAGCCACCCCCCACACCCCTTTTTTATTTTAAAGATCATCCAACACACTGTATTGTCAGAGCAACTCCAAGAAGCACCAAACATGTGACCTTTTTAAAACTTACTTTGAAATGGGAACCACCTCCAGTATGTCCAAGCCAACTCGGGGGTTATGATTCAACTGCTTCACAAATCCACTATCTACTACGTATCTGAAAAAGAGGAAAAAACAACAGAGTTCTCAGGAGACAGACAGGTAACTGCCATATGTATGTAATCAAAGCGAGAACACATTTACCCTACAACTGCTGCAAACAGGTTGTTGCACGCTGCTGTTCAGCTGCAGCCCTGCAATGGTTCAGTCTATAGGATGCTACAAATAACACCTCCCAGCACCCAAGGAAACTATGTTCATTTAAAGGAGCTGAGATTTGGTTTCATATTAGGGTCCCAACAATATCAGTCATCTGTAAGACTACGTAACACTATCAAGGGGTTTATTATTCACTATACAAACAAAAAAAGGTAACAGGTAATCAGTGGGCAGGTCTAGTAGTGGAAGGAATTCAGATACATCATTTCAAATTCAGTAGAACTTTCTGAATTCCCTGTTACAGCTTTTAGGAAGAATAGGAAACGGTACCTGACTCCTTCAATCGTCAGAGATGTTGCAGCAATGTTTGTAGATACCACACATTTTCTAATGCCTCTGGGAGCTGGCAAAAATATTCTTTTCTGTTGATCTAAAATGACAGTTGGTCAGTCAAAGAATGTTACAATGTGCTGATTTCAAACTGTATCTCTAACGCTGCGCCAACTCAAATGCTTAGTGAAAGTCAGTTGAATAAAATCAGAAGTGAATCACACAACATTCTAAAATACAGATTTGGTTCTACTTTAGCATGTACCAGAAATCAAAGAAAATCTTCTTTACTGCTTGCAAAAATCAAGATTTTGAGATCAAAAAAGGGCAACTCTCCTAGTTCCTAACCCAGAGCTAGGAAAAACAAACAAGATGGTCTTAATAGAATATTCATAAAGGATTTGATGGTTTTTAACCATCAGAGCAAGTGAAGGTGAAGATTCAGTTAAACCCTCCGTGTTTCCAGCAAGTCTTATTTTAACATGTAACAATGCAGCATGTGCAGTTTCTATTACTTCATTTGCCTTTCCAAAGAACAAAAAAGGGGAAGTGGAAATGCAGCTTTCCCCTGAAATTTTCTCACTCACAGCACTTGAAAAATATAAAAAACTCTTTAATTAAAAATTTCTCTTGTGCATCTAAAAATATTCAAATACAACGCCCTCTTAGAAACTGCCACTAAATAAACAAAATATCACTCAGGAATCCAACACCTATCAATGGAGTAAGGAAGAAGCTCTACCTTTCTTCTGGGCAATTTTTCATCTTGCTCATTCAGGAAGGTAAAAGTTTTGCTTTGTTGATTATTACCAGCTTTTTTCCCTTTCAGCAGTACTTCCACATGGAAACTGTTGTCCTGCTCTTTTGAGCACTTATTCAACCTCTTGGCATTCTACATACCACACCCACACATTTAAACACCACACTAAAGTTCATCTGAAAACACAGTGTCTGTGTTCAGTAAAGGTCAAAAGATCTTTGTCTTTAACTCTTTAAAACCAACTGTGGTATTGCTGCCAAATAAAACAGGCTCATTCTGATAACCTGTACTTTCTTGTATTGTGTGACACGCAACTACTCCTATCTTCCCTTGCAGGTCTACCCTCATCACAAAAAACCTACTGGTAATATCTGTTCCATATAAAATAAAATGTGCTTAAATAAAAAAGAGAAAGGTAAAGTCTGATAAGTTTATGAACATGACAAAAATCCCCATAGTGCTACAGGTATTGTAGCAAATGAGTTAATGAATACCATTTTTTTCCAATTACAAAACAAATACTTTATTAGGATACTATTTATAACAACTCTTGCAGTCAACATTTATGGATATCAAGTTCCATATGATGTCATGCACTGACCTGTTGACATTGACCCATACAACGGTAAGATAAGCAGGCCTTCAATAGATTGATCGTGTACTTCATACCGGTAATCAATAGATTCTGCTTTCTTGAAAAGTAAGTCACAAGCTCTTTCTATCTCTATTTGACCTAAAAAATATACAAGAGCATTAAAACACCTTATGTAGCTGCAACTCTGCCTTCCTAGTTTGCAGCATCTTGAAACAAGATTGTTTTGCCAATATTACAAGAATCATCAATACAATTACAAGAAGGAAGGACTATTTATGAGAGTTAGATAAGGAGGTGTCATCCAGTCTTACCAAGGCTTTTCCTTAAAAGATGAATGAGTAACTGCCTGGCCCATACACTGATGTAGGGCTTTGCAGCTAAAGAAATTTTCCTTTCCTGAATCAGCAAGAAAATAAGATAGACAACATGGACAACACAGAGTAAATTTGGCATAGGAAGAAATGATTTCTAAGTTAATGTCTTCTTATCTGATCTCATAGACAGGGATATACCTAAACATACTCTGAAAACTGTCGGTTCACAGGATTCTGTGTGCCAATCTGCAACTTTCCCTTCTCTACTTACTGCTCTGAGAGAAACTAGGCAGTAATTGGAAAGACTGTCTCTTTGGTTTTTGCTGGCAGTGTCAAGCTTCACCTGGAATAGCCACCAGTTGTTGAAAGAAAAATTCTCACCTGTCAGAAAAACCAAGATGTCACCTTCTGGTTCATTTAAGTGGATATCCAATGTCACTTTTACAGCCTGAAACAACAAATAAGTCAGTAACAGCTGGAATCTCACTCTAAAACTCATAGTACTAATTCTTTCCTATACCTGCTGAGATGCTAAGAACACAGCAATATAGCAGCTAACTCTTGTGGTCTTTTACATATGATAACTATACCAGAAGAACACAACACAGACACAAAGTAAACCAGACCAGACCTCTGTAACATATGCCTGGCTGCCAGTGTTCCGGGGGCTGAGCAGGTTGCAGAATATTGACTTGACAGGGTAACTTCTTCCTGGAATATGCAGCACTGAACAGTGTCCAAAGAACTCCGAGAGCTTGTCTACCTCCAGGGTGGCTGACATCACCACCACCTTCATTGCCATCTTTCTGTCTGGTGGTTTCTTCTGTAGAAATAGTTTCTTTAGCAAGCCAAATAAAATATCCTGACAGAAAACCAGAAATAACTTCTATTAGTGCCCATGTTTACTTAGAAGTGCCTGATGAACTTGGAAGAGACTGATTTTATCCTGCTAGTATAGTGAAGACAGAAAATCACATTTGCAGGGCCTAAGCACTCAGAAGAATACATACATGTCCCCTGGCTGGCTTGTAAGCACACAAACTGGTTTCTAGAATATAATTATTTTTTATCAGCTCTCCTCACTGCCTATAAACACAATCAGTGCAACTTCAAATCCTTTGATTTTCATTTTTATACTCTCACACTCAAGCCATTTGCAAGCAGTTACCTAAGACCCATTTAAAAAAGTCATCACCTCTGTCCAGCATACTTTACCTGACTGAGTGTGCACCCTCCTTTGCTCTACTATTTACTGTTATGACTTCAGCAAGCCTGGTTTACTCTGCAGTGCTCTGGACTAAAAGTCTTCTTAGATACAGGTGAAGGAGCAGCAACTTCTTACATCACCCTAGCTCAATTACTTGCAACACCCTCAGATGCCTGAGGACAGAACTGGGATTAAGAAAGCATTTCCTTTTTCCCCAGCTGGACTGGCAGATTATTTGCTGAACTGGTAGGCTGTTTGACACACAACATAATCTATTGAGGACTGAGTGACTTGAGTCTCACTTCACTTGCCACAAAAGGGTTAGAGTGACATTTGATAGCTTTTGGTACTTAGGTCAGTCTAGATAATTCTGTGAACCCAAAAGCCTTAATCTCTTTGCACAGGCACATACACACCCTAAGAAACATTAGGCCTTACAGTGATAGAGATGTTTTAGGGGTTTGTTTGTTTATGTGTGGCTTGGGGTATTTTATATTAGGATTGTAGAAAATTTGCGTTCACTGTGCTGGCTTCAAATTCCTGCAAATTTGGGGAAAGTATCCAACAGCCAACCAAGTTTTAAATGCTTTCAAATGCAACAACAGCTACAACAACTCCAAAAGGATTACACGACACATTTTATTTTCAGATTATGCAGCATGTAATAAACAAAGAACACAGCAGCAATTCCATGATCTTACGACAGCAAAGTTTAAAGCACATCCACGTGAAGTCAGCCAAGGTCCTTTACAACCCGAATTATTCTATGATTCTGTGACTGTCAGAAGTGAAAGAAGGGTATAAAGAGACCTGAGTAAAAGAGAGAGTAACACAAAAAGACAGATATAAGGTGACACTCACAGTGCTGAGGCTCCGATCATGGGCTTCATCCAAAATGATGATACTGTACTTGCTAAGAAGAGGGTCTACCAGTATTTGCCTCAGTAAGCAGCCATCTGTCATGTACTTGATGGCAGTATCCTGAAAGGTTTAATTAGACATTCAGCTGTTATCCTGAATTTTTTACTTCAAAGCAAACACTTCTACAGACATCACATACTTGTCCACAACATACATTGAGATCAGAGGTGTTTGGAAAGGTTTTACTTGTAACGTGTTCAAAAAATTAAATCAAATGAGTTATATGATACATATAACTGCAGCTTTCCCATAGTTTGGATAGATGGCTTCTCAAGGCTGAGACCTTCTGTGTGCAAAGCCCCAGGAGAGCCAATAGGGCTGGTACCTCTCCATACCTATACCACAGCCACTGACCCCACCACGACAACAGGGCCAGGAACACAGAGCCCTACCCTGCTGGTGCAGTCATCGAAGCGGACCTGGTACCCAACGACAGTGCCCAGTGCACAGCCCATCTCCTCGGCCACCCGCTGCGCCACTGAGATGGTGGCAACGCGCCGGGGCTGGGTGACACCAATGGCTCCATGCTTGGCAAGGCCTATAGGAGAAATGGGGAGAACAGGGACACTGAGTAGTGCCACTCAGACTCTGTTTATACACAAGCACCAACACAGAATCAGAGAATCATAGAATAGTTCGGGTTGGAAAGGACCTTAAGATCATCCAGTTCCAACCCCCCTGCCATAAGCAGGGACAC
>JBCJKH010050798.1:0-10222 GCA_039877255.1 Loriculus beryllinus | reverse complement strand
AGTTCATGCACTTGTCTCCTCCTTTATGTTCCTTTCTCTTTTTGTCAGATGATATCCTTTGAAGTTGAGCACACAGAGAAATTAATTTTTTTCCTTGAATAACACAAGCAATCATCACCATCAGCTATTACATAGGAGATTAGCTTTGTCATTAGGAGGCATAATCCCTATAATACTCCTATTCATCAGGTAACATTTAAATGAAGAAAATGTGCACTATTTAGTCTATGGTCCTGGCAATTCCTATTAGAATGTTATATAGAATGTGGGTAGGCTGAGTGAAAAAATAATTAGCACACTATTTTACTCATTGGCATTATTTAGTTTAAGATGCTCAAATATAATTTATAATCACACTTCAGTGGCTGTGTTTTCCATATAATTATTGGGCATTTGCTGGTCATAGTGGTGTATTTTTCTCTCTGTATTCAGTGGATTTATTGGTCTGTGATCCATCTCAACGTTTTCTCAAATATAAGCTAAGGCAATACAAATTTGGGATTATATAAGAGAATTTCTTTCTTCAGTCGTTGTTCTGATACCAAAAATATCCATTCACTTGAATCTAAAGATGATATATTTGTTTTCTGCTGAAGATCTCTGCTCTAATAATATAATCTCCTCCTGAAAACTATAGCAGAGTATTCAGTGAGTTGAAGTAAATGCATGTTGATGAAAGACATACTCAGAAGATGGCCTAGCATGAGCTACAGCAGCCAAACAGCAAGACTGCATGTAAATTGTTCAGAACAAGATCTGAACTGAGGCACTGTGCAGACTCGATAGTGAGGAGACTTTTGCACACATGCTGCCCATCTGTCCCTGATAACTTTTGAATTTGATGGTCAGGTTTAACCCAACACTGAAAGAAGAGTCAAAGTCTTAGAGGTCATGAAGTTCTTATATGAGACTTGAAAATCAGCAGGAAAATATAAGAGGGACATCCAAATTGGATGTTTCCTCCAAAAGCAGCTGGCAGATTTCAGACTTCATAGGTTCTGCTTGGCAGCAGTCAGGCAGTGACTGGCGCTTGCACAGCCAAGACAAGCCACAGAGCACCCTGCCCTACGGCTGGAGCATGCTTCAGAAAACAGTGGGAAACTGCAGAGGAAGAGGGATGTGAAAGAGCAGAACCATGTAGAGTACAAATACACAGGGAAACTGGGAATGATGTTCCTACTGTCTATTTGTTTCATTGTGTGCTCTGCACTCTGTGTATTGGCAAAAGTCTTGAGAAAGATTTAAGACAGGCTGAATAATGGCAAAGCAAACTGTAAGGCTGCACACAGCACATAAGCAACATCATAGTTTTACAAGGAATTTCACACAGCTTATATCACCCTGGAGTTCCAATTAAGTGTAAAATAATTGCATGTAAGGAAGAGTAGTGCAACAATAGCAGTCCTTGTGATTGAAAACCAAGCTGATTGGATCAAAACTCAGCCCAGTTGATTGAGGCATAAGAGTGTTTTATGCAAGGTATGAATTTGAGGCCCATCTGAAGAACAGAGGGGAGATAACATGAACCCAGGTAAGCAAAAATTGCAGACACACACATTTCAACAGTTGCCTACAGAGAAGTGATCAGTGTGAAATAGGAAGGGCAGGGAGGAGGCACATCTGTTAAAATGGAAATATAATAAGAAATTTTGTCTCAGGTCTAAAGGAGAGAGGAGGTTTCATATCTGGTGATCAGGAAAAAAAAAGTCAGTGTTGCTATTTTCCTCATATCTCTGTCTCGTGGCTGCTGATGGTATATTGCTGTGTGACTGAGTAGCTTCTAGCTGAAAAGTGATCTTTCACTGTTGATTTATAAGGAAGATGCTAATTGAAAAAAAAGTTGGCAAGGTGACTCAGTGGATGGAAAGGGATTAATCTGTTATGCTCTGATGTAAGCCCTGGCAGAACTAGTTACATTATCATTATGTTCCTGGTGTCAAACAGCCAGTTTTCAAGTTTTCTGACCCTATTGGTATTTTTTATTTGTTGAGAGTTATGTATGGCTTGTTGATTGAGTTCAACAGCAGGAAAAGCAGTAGTGATCACTTCTGCCATAGCTGAGAATCATTGCAGTCAATGGGAATTTCTGCACGAGGATTCCAGGGACAATCTGCTAGCCAAAAGGCAAAGGCAGAACTAAATTATCCTAAAAAACTGCAGCAGACCTAATTAACCTAGGTTTGCGGAGAGAGATATTGGTTTTAACCACATGAATATCTATTATCTGCAGTCACTAAAGATGTTTACAGCACAGCCCTCTATAGCAAATCAGGCTGTACCTACCTAGAGTCTATAAGGACTCTCTCTTAGGTGCCTCCATATGGTACAAGGTATTTAATATTAATCGTTAAGATGGCAAGTTGTTGTGACACTTGAAAAATGCTCACATATGCTCATGGTGAGTACCAATATGGCTACAAACAATTTGTGCAGTGTGGATGACACAGCAATCTGCTTTCCCAAACAGTGGTTTTGCAACATGGAAAGATCAGAGAGGCATTTTCTGAACAAATGCAGAATGCAAAATACTGCTCCTTCAGGAACTGGCATATAGCACACAGTAAGAATCCCATATACCATTCATCATAGGCCTTCTCTGCTAGGAAGGGAAGGCAATAAAATTCCATTGTAGTATTTTCATTAAGGCAGATGACAAAAGAGATGTTATGACCTTATGCTAATCAGAAAAGACTCTTATCAGTGTGGCATGGGCCCAGCCAGACGCTTTGCTGAGTGGAGAATTGATTCTCTTCTGCCCCTTTTCCCTCTGGCTGGGATTAGTGTTGTTATTGATTAATGATCATTATGAAAACATTGTCCAGAGACCCCAGTGAAGATCAGAGCCCCATTGCTAGGGGCTATTCAGTCCTGATGATTTTACAGATGTTATAAAGCTCTTTGTTCTTTCCATGCACTTTTCTGTATTGTACTGTGCACAGGCAGGAGTCCTTCAACGAGTGGTTGTCAGCCATTTTGTGGTGGTTTTCCCCAGTATATTTATGCTGGTGCAGTCCTAGCAGATTTGCTATGCTAAAAGGTAGGAAGCAGGGTTAGTACTGAAGTGCTAATATGACTTTAACAAGTTTTATAGGAGGATGTCTTGGGCTTTTCATGTTAAGGAGGTTTTTTTGAGTGAGTGTTTTCTCCTTTTTGTTACAGACAACCTTTGGAGATGAGACTCCAAGTCATTCCCAGAGTTTGGGAAATTTCCCAAGAAGCCCAACAAAATTTTGTGGGTCTGGAGTGAAATGTTTGCAAAGAGGTAAACATGGTTTACTACCATTTCATGTGGTGGAAGACCTGAAAGTTAGCCATTGGGTGACACAAGGAAAATCTTTCTGTGCCTTCAAACTATGCACATGAAAGGTAACTAGTCAGCATAGCCCTGAAAAAACTTCCAGTATCTTGAAGAGAGACAGTTTGAATCAAAATGCTTCTAAGGTAAAATACATGTGATATGCTGGCCAAATGAATAAAAGACCTACAGTGTTTATCCTCTACCACATATATCATTGTTTCTTTATAAAGATTGCCTCCATATCTTTATTTTTCCTTGATTTCAGACAATTGCTATTAAAGACTCACTGAATTTTAATGAGCGTATATTTTGCAGTAAACCACTGAATTTTGCAGTGCAGTTTATGATACGGTTTTGACAATGTAGAGTTAATTCACATTAAACAGATCTTAGACCCTTAATACAAAATGAGTGTATAAATATGTGGATGTAAGTATCTGAATATTAGACATTGTGTCTGCAAAGAAATATATCTGTACAAGAGAAGAAGAGCTAGAGGCCTTTTTATGGTCTGTTTTCTAAAAAAAGTGTACAGGATCATACTTGGAATAGTTCATCTGGAAGGGACTTACAGTGATTATTAGCCCAAGGGCCTGACCACTTCAGGGCTGACCAGAAGTTAAGGCATGTTATTAAGGGCATACTCCAAATGCCTCTTAAACACTGACAGGCATGGGGCATTGGCCACTTGTATGGGAGCCTGTTCCAGTGCCTGACCAGCCTCTCAGTGAAGAAACATTTTCTAATCTCTGGTCTGATCCTCCCCTGGTGCAGCTGTGAACCAGTCCTGTCACGGGATCCAGGGGCCAGCTCAGCACCTCGCTCCCCCTGCCCCTCCTCAGGGAGCCATGAGGTCACCCCTCGGCCTCCTTTTCTCCACACTAGACAAAACAAAAGACGAGACAAAACTCACAGGGCCATCCAATAGGAAGCTGCTATTTGGCAGCATATGTTTAATAAACACACTGGGCTATATAAATGTAGGTGCGGTGAAAAGACAGTTTATGAAGTATCTCAGTGAGAGCCTGATTGCAAGTACAATCAAAGATCTCTTATACGTGCTGCTGAGGGCAAAACCATTCTGTTGTGCCCAAGCTGAATGATGAGATAAGGTGATTTCAGCTTCCTGAAGGATTTTATCTCTGCTGAACTTCACTATCTCTGTTAGGACTTTGCCTTGAATAAAAGAGAAGCATGAACGGCCGCTGTGACATTGAAGACAATAGCTATTAAAAAGGAATCAAAGACCAACCTTTTTTAATGATTTATATTTTAATAGAACTCATGCCATTATATCAGTGTTTGCATGTGGACCTATGTGAAAGGCAGTAGTTATAGGTCAGTTTGCTGAAGACTGTTAGGAAAATACATGTAGTGAATGGCAGACATATTGTTACTAAGCATTAGGGGCTTTTCTAAATACAAGTTTTTCTACCAAAATACAAAGGACTCTCAACCAGCCTCTCAAACTTTAAGTCTTAAATATGTGGAGTACAGAGAGAAAGTGGTGACCTTTTTGAGGTATATAAAATTCCAAAGGGATTTGAGAAGATAGATGCTACAAGATTATTTGAACTTGTGTCAAACACAAGAACAGGAGACATGAACTAAAGCCAAGAAAGGGTCAAATCCTAAAGGAATAAGAATAGAGTGTGTCTGTGCACAGAGAATAACTATGCTGTATTAAAAATAAGGCAATGATATGAAGAGTCTTCAGTAGAAATACGGTTAGACAAATGTCTAGGGAAAAAACATAGTTGTGGGATGTAGCAATTAGCTGCAGACAATGCAGTGATGTTAAGAGGATCTGATGCCTGCTTCTGGTTTCATATTTCCCTTGCAGTTTGTCTATGAGAAGCTTCTGTTAGGCAAGAACTGCTCTTCCTGCTAGGAAACATTGCCATATGTGCAATGCTGGAAGCAGCAACAGTGTGTTTGTGCTGCTCAATAAAATACTAACCTTCATATAAATGCTACTGTTCAATAGAACTTATGTATGAGTAAAATCTCCATGCAGAATGTGTCCATAATTGCCACTCCTTGGATGCATTTATTTCTTCATTAGGGTTCTTTATTGCAGCCGGATAACTTCTGCAATACAGTGCAGTGCAGTAACACTGCACGTTCGCTACACCACCACTCTCACGTGTTAGGCTGAATGTAGGAAAGAAAACTTAGGTAACTCCCTAGGAAACTAGGGAGTTCTTTATGAAGGGCTCATTTCCAGCAGACTTCCAGTGACCTTAGAGTTCCTTTAACTTACAATATGACGGCTATCTCCAGCATCACTCCCACATCCTTCCTCAATATCAGAGGACACACTGGAGTTCAACTGAAGTATGGCTTGTTTGCTATTCCTGTGTGTGAAGTTAGACATTCCTTCTCCATGTGTTTGTCTTGAGATGTGCAAAGGCAGGTGGACTGCAGAACAATTGAGAGCTTTGTGGATTACTAGATTTGTAGCAAATTATTTCTAACATTTATAACAACTGAAATCAAAGTAATTATGAAGATCTTTCAAGAAAAAAACTATTTTCCAAAGACTGACTGTGCTAATAAAAACACTCTGCAAAACAAATTTCATCTCTGAGCATAGACTGTCCAGTTTAATGATTAATTTGCACTAAACATCTCATTAATAGCACAGATTGTTTTGCCAATGCTTCTGAACAAATATAATTAGAAAATTTGTCAAATTCTTTAATGTATTTGGTGCTGCAAAAGACAAAATAGATAATAGCAGTGTCTAATGATTTATTTGCGTGGTATGGTGTATTATTTTGTGGTTGGGACCAGAGCTGTAGATCCGTAGAGCCTGCCAGTTCCAGCAGTGGGTTTTCTCCTAGCAGTGTTTTACTGTACCTCACACTCCTGTGTGAAGCAAGGCTTGAATTTGGAACTGAAAGAAGTTCCCCATTATCTCAAGGAATGCATAAGAAATGCATTCAGCATAAGAAAGCTGCACAAAGTGAACTGGTTAGTGCTCAAAGCAGAGCCCAGCTTCTCTAGAAATCTCTAATCTCTAGTAATCTACAAAACACAGCTCCAGCGTGGGTCCCTTCTGTGGGGTGCAGTCCCTCAGGAGCAGATGCCTCCAGTATGGGCCCCCACAGAGCCACAAGTCCTGCCATTAAGCATACTTCAGCATGCTTTTACTACAGGATCGCAGTCTCCTTCAGGCATTCCCCTGTCACTGATATGCTTTGCCTTGGCCTGTGACAGGTCTATGTTGTAGCTGGCTGGCATTGGCCAGCCAGACATTGAGGGAGCTTCTAGCAGATTCTCAAAGAAGCCACCCTCACAGTGCCCCCACTACCAAAACCTTGCCATGCAAGCCCAGTACAACTTTGGATTGATTCTATTCATTACTCTGATGTTTCAGGAAATAATTTATTGAGGGGTTTAGATCTCTGGTACGTTGCTGGGGTTTTGGGGAGGTGGTGGTGGGATGGAGGGAAGGGGAAGGTTGAGGGAGGGAAGGGGAAGGTTGAGGGAGGGAAGGAGGGAGCAGGGGTTGGGTTTTGTGTGTTTGTCTTTTTTTAATTTGGAGTATTGTGAGTATTCAGCAGTGGCTCTGCAGCCTTTAGGATTCATATCTCATGAGCCAGCAATTCATATTCCTCCCAGGTTGCAGAAATTTGCAAGTTATTCCATCACAACCTCTAGCTTGCTTTAGTCGAGCATGTGGTTTCCATGAACACTTTTACATGGAACTTCCAACCATTTTTCAGTGGCTTTCCATGTAAACAAAATTTAGTTGCTGTTGTAAAAAGATAAAGCACACACTGAAGTGTCAACGACACAGCTTTGTAGAAAAACTGCCAACTTCTCTGGTAGATATCTCTGTAGGTGAATGTGCTTTTATTTTTCTAATTTTTAAGAACCAATTTTTTTAAGGAAATAAGCTTTGTAATAATAGTGTCCTTTTAAGTTTTACAGATTGACAACACCAAACCTTCTATGCTTGCTCTGAAACACTTATGAATAAGCTAATCAAATGTATATGCACTCGCACTATACTATATACTATATATGATATACTATATACTATTGTGTGAGTTGTATGTATAGATTTATTTTTATAAATATAACTTTAATATTTATAATAAGTTTATTATAAACATATAAATCTGTGTATTTAGATACATAAAGAGAAATATGAACTGTGACTACCAACAAAATCAAAAATGCATTTTGGAAACAGAGGAACCCCATTTTAATTCCTAAAAGAGTTATAAACAATGTTTGCAACTCCTTCAGATGTTCTCTGAACTAAGATGGATATCTTAATGTATGTGTTTCAGATGCCTGTGCTCCACACTTTAGTAACTAATGTTACTTCTTGGCTGTTAAAATTGCGTTGTTTTGTGCCGGCATAGAACATCCCTGCCAATTTTAACAGCAACTTCATGCTACTGTTTTTTTGTATTTTTTTTTCCCCCAGTAACTAGAATAAGGTTTAGGTCACACACCATGTTTTATACAGCTGAATAGCACACTGAAGTTTTATGTGGAAAAAGCTATTCATATACCCTAATTTGAATAACCATTTTAGAGTCTGAATTTTCCTCTAGCTGGGCTTATTAGCTTAGGTCCAATGTCACACTCCTAAGCCTCTTTCTCTGTCAAAGTCAGGTCAGTGAAAAGCAATGTACCTGTGCTCCGTGTTGAATTGAACACTACAAATGTGTCCCAGAAGTTGTTGATTCAATTCTTGCCTCTCCTGCGAAAGAATTTGTGTCTGATTTCTGTTTTGCCTTGGTTTCACATCTGCAAATAGGACTCAATATCTTTATTTCTGGCTTTTCTCCTTTATGTGTTTTAAGTACTGTGGGACAGGGATAGTCTTTTGGTACATACTGTACAGAACTCCACAAGACATCAATCCAGCTTGATTGTATTGTATCCTATTGTAGGATGCATAATTTTACTCAGTAATACACTTAATAAACAAAAGTAGACTTTTGGAGATTGTAACTGTGGGGAAATGTTCTAAAACTAACGCAACAGTGACTGCACCAGTTAATCAAGTTGACCTGATATTTTGCAGAGCTGAAGATACATTTCATTATGCCAGGGGACTATTATAAGCAGCCTATCTGTTAGTGCAGCCATCTTAAAGTTCACAAAGATCCCAATTCTGAAGTGACAGCAACTATTGCATCTATGTCATTTGATGCACTATTTGCATTTGGCAACTATTGCATCAATGCAATTTTCAGATTTTATTCTCCTTGCTGAAGAGAATTCCATGTTGCACTTCACCTGCTAGCCATTGACCAGCACAGTATCGTCTTGATGTGTTCAGTACTGTGGCTTAGATACAGAAAATGAAGATTTAAGTCAATAGCAAGCTCTGTAGCTCCTTTAAAAATCAATGGACTGTCTAAGCTGACGCATGTCTCAGCTGAGGGTCTATCCTTGATGCATTTTCTGACATGGTTTTGACATGTTGTCATTGGACAAATTTTCCAAGTAGTTTATTTTGCAGCAGTTGTGCCATAAAGCTGCTGCTGATGACTTTACAAAATAGTTTGTGAAGTCCAGACATCATCAAATCAGTACTTGAATGACTTTTGCAAATTTATGGGGGTTTATGAACAAGCCAGCCTGTAGTTTACCTCTTCAGCTAGAGTTTCTGAGACCTTATGTTGTGTGCTATAGAAAGATAGTATATTAAATCTGCTTCTCATGAGAACATATGACTCTAAACTTACGGTTGGGTATATAACTAACTAGCATCTTTGTGTCAGGTTTGGAGTCAAGGACCATCTTAGTGGAATACCACAGTATCAACACATAATTTTGGTAGAATCCCTCTACATTGTATGTCAATAGTAAACTGAAAACCAGAAGTCACATAGGTGCTTACAAATAGAGTTACCTCTTGAGAACAGCAACCATTAAAACACCAATCCAAGCATGGTATGAGGACAGTAAGACTCTCATTTTGTTCGAGAAAGTTAGGTGGAGGTACACCATGTCTCTATTTGCATTAACAATTCATTAAATATGGAGCATCATTAACAAAGACTTCTTGCAAAGAATGTCCATCAATCAGTGTACTGAACAAATACTAGCTAATAACAATAAGGTCCTTTCCTTGCTATTTCTAAGTAGCAATATCAGATTTGTAAAAAAAAAACAAAAAAAAAACCAAAAAAAAAAACCCTCAACCCCCCAAAAAACCCCATCAAAACCAAGCAAACAAAAAAAAAAAAAAAAACAAAAAAAAAACCAAACTAACAAAAAAACCCTGTCTCTTGAAAATCAAAAAGATACAAAAGAAACCCATTATCTCTAAACAGGAGAGAGGTTTTTCAGCCTTATCTCTACCGGCCTTTCTCCAAATCCTTCAGATGATTGGTCCCTCTCTGCAAAAACAATAACCAGGAAGCGTTGGGAATACGTTCTTTTCAGTAAAACCTAAAAAGGCACTTTTACTTAGTTAGAAAAGATGGAATAATTTTTCCTCAAAAAAGGATCAGGTGTCTGGGTTTTCTTCAATTTCATTGTGCCACCTTCAGTGCCTTGATTCTGCTCATTATAAAGATAAGGCTGAAATAGTAATTCAGTGCTGGCATTTTGGAGATGGACCTTGGTTCTGCTTTTGCAGTCAATCTGTGTCTGCAAGGATGAAATTCAATTTGCCTTGCATTTCCTAGCACTATAGAAAAAATCATGTGAATCCTACATAAAAAAAAAAAGGGGTTCTTGAACTTAATTGAAATGGATGTTATAGGCATTGGGTAGAGCTCCCTCCAGTTTTTGGTGCTGTGACTGCAGCTTTTGCGCATAGTTAAACGGTCACACGTGAGTTGTAAGGGTGGGTGGTCCTTCCAGGAAGAACAGATAGAGTTGTAGACCTTATTGTCCAGTGAAATGCACGTTTCGTCACGTGTGTCTGGAGACTTGTGCTGATGT
>JBCJKH010050796.1:0-11593 GCA_039877255.1 Loriculus beryllinus | reverse complement strand
TAAGCCCCTATTTATGGAGGTGTTTAAATGTGTCTAGATAGATATTAATTTCAGGAAACATCCTTAAAATGCTGCTATTTTACTGCTTCTGAAGTAAGAGCAGAGTGTGTAAGCACAGGCCCTGCTAGTTTCACTCCTGTGACTCTATGCTCCTTGTAATTCCCTTTCTCTTAATCACAGTCAGTTCCCCAGACAGGAATTTACAAGCCCACCCACAGCTTTGTTGTCAGCTGGTATCAAGAGGTTTTGTCCCGCTGACTCTGTCCCTGACTGGACCTAACTATATATTCAATAAATGACAAGCACGTTGAAAACCAGCATTGTAAAGTCCTATGAAGATTATGTCTTCAGTTTTCCTTCCAATAACAGATTTAAATAAACAAACAAGCAAGAATTACTGTCAGTGGCTTATATATTGTGAGCGTTTTCTACCTTTTTACTATTCCCAATAGGTCTGTGTGCAGTAGGGGAATGTTTCTCATGAAATTTCATATAACTAGAATAGAAGGTTTTAATTCAGCCTTCACCAAATACGTTTTCAGTAACAGGAGAGGAGGGCATTCAGACATTTCCAGGCAGTAAATAGATTTATAGTAAAATGCTACCTGGGTCTGAGATTGAAAGAAAAACAACATGCATTACAACTTCTGTTTCCTGATAAAGACTGTTGTTTCTTCCAAGTATGGTCTTATGTTTTAAATATTTATTCAAATGTGAAGTCTGACAGAGCCATTAAAACCTGAGTTTTAACTCCACAATCTTTCCCCATCAGGTACTGAGCCTTCAGACTACATCAAGGCAAAAATTCTTCATTCAGCAATGCCAATTGAGACACGTGTACGGAAGTAGGACATTTCCCTGATGGTTATGGATAAGTTGGGAAATGCTGTTGTCTAAATTATCTCAAACTTAATGGACCTTAAAAATAAGAAATCGTATCTTTTTCTATTTGAGAAAAATGTCAAAAATATAACACTTTTTTCTCTACCTTGCAGTGCTTTCCCCAGAGACTGCCTGGCTTTTACAACATCCTATGGGATTCCAAGTCTCACAAGCTGAGAAGGCCTAGGAAGTTTCTCAGAGATTTCTGCCTTTTCTATTTTCTTTGGCTTTCTTGAGCTGAGGGTATTTGGCAGCTGAAATGAAGACTCCAGTGACTGACACAATTTTTTCTGCTTGCACTTTGGTTATGTGAATGGAACTCCTGAATGTTTATAGTGACACTGTTATAGGTAAAGGTTTTGAATTACATTTATAGTCATACGTATATTTTAGTATGCATACGGAAACTACAGCTTGCTCCAAAGTCTGGTTCAATATGTCATTCTGTTCGGTGTAACTTAACAAAACTCCAAAATTTTTAAAGGCAAATTCTGGCTGCTTGATTTTTGTTTTCTTTGCAACATTGCTTCATTTTCTGCTTTTCGCTATTTATTTACATGAGTTTTTAACATTCTGTTTCTAAGCTTTGGCTCATTATTCCCCCTGTATTCAGAATTTGTTTCAGAATCACTATCATATGTATGGAGTGAAAAAACAGAAGATAGAATTTTAACGCAATGTGTAGAAGGTATTTTTGTTCTAGTAAATGTAAGACATTGCATCAATGGAAACTGAGTCAAATAGCCTCCTTACCATTGATCTCTAGCCACGTTTGATGCAGATTCCTTAACCAGTGCTCCCACACTGCGTCTCTATCATAAAGTTCCTGTTCTAGCAGTATTACTGTATAAAGGATATGTTTTGTAGAGGTGGGTTCTTTCCGTTCTCAGTTTATAAATGATTCTTAGAATCTCATAGAGGTTGCTTATGCAAAGTTTTAAACATTTCATTTTCTTTCTGGTGAGACTTGTACCTATAACATGACAACAAAAAAAGTAATACAATTTTTTAATGTTTACAAGCAGTTTTTTCCCTCATTTCACCTGGGAAGGTTGCATAGATAAACGTATTTAAAACAAGTTATAATTAGGTGGCTGCTAAGTTTTGTAATGGGGTGTTCCTCTCTGAGTTCTTATTAGTTAAACAAGTATGCAAGTCTTTCAGCTGGGCATTAGAAGATAGGACTGACACATTCGAAATTTGTTCATAATAGCTGAGACAGTAAAGGTTGCTGCAGAAAACATCCTCACAGCTTAGCTCATAGCTTCAAACTGTTTACTACCATCGTGAGTCTTAAGATATGTTCTATTAAATAATTGGGGCAATTATCAGATTTCTCAGAACAGTTCTTTTGTTTTGACCCTAGTTACATCCAAAATAAACTGTTCCAGAAGGAGCTCAGGGAGGCCTCTTTCACTTTTGATTTTCAAGCATACTTTTTAAAAGAAGTTTAAATATTTAGAGATTGAAGCACCTAAGTTGTAATTATTTTGAGATCTCTGACCATGGCTTTGTAATAAGCAATACCATTAAAAAGAAAGGTGCACAGAGTTAAAAATATGTTAAGTGTAATCAGAAATTTTTTTTCTTTCTGAATGAGGCTATTATTTGTTGACATCAGAATGACTTTTGCTTCGTATACACATTTCCCTCCTTTTCTGTCTTCTGAATACACAAAGCTTTTAACCCAAAAGACAGGTAATTGTCTGTAATTTAAATTAAATTTAAATAATATATAAACAGATATGTGTTTATTTTGTAAATGAGAGTTGTAGTCTTGGCCGCAAAAATTAAGGAGCTGGCTGGCGGAAATTGAAGAACTTCTTCCTTCCCTTGTTTTGTCCTAGCTCCTTCCTTCCTCTGCCAACAATCACAATTCTTTCTTCAAAGGGAACACACAGTTAGTCAAAGCCTGACTTTTCAGTTTTTCTTTCACATTGAACAAGTTGAAGCGAATTCAGCAGTACCATCCAGGCACTTGTTTGCTCGACTCCTACAAAAACTTAAATCTTGTCAATGGCACGCGCCAACATGGTTCTTTAGATTACATCCCTACTAGTTTAAGTAAAAGAGAGAATATAAACTAAAAGGTCTTTTTCTTAACATTTTAAAACTGAAATATCAAAATACTTAGCCTCCTTTTTGCATAAACTAAGGACAGGGTGGCTTAAATACACAGGATTCATGGCACAGATGCAGATGAACCTGTGTGTTACATGCCACAGATTAATATGCCTGCAAAGTGTCAAACTTCTGGCCCTTCATTCTGCTTGGAATATCATGCAAGTCAGCCTTTTTGGTGGGTTGCCAAACAGCAAATGGCCAGAAATTCATTGATCACTACAGGTAATACATTACTATGAAGCATGACAAAGTTGACAGACCTGTCTAACTTGCAATCAAAGGTATTGTTTCAAATATTCTTCTTCCTCTTGGATACCAAAGAGGTATGGGTTTTGTCATTATAGACAGATCCCACAGGCATAAAACACCAAAGTGTTTATAGGACTGGGCCATGAATTCTTTTCTCTGGGGCAGTGTACCATATCATAGAGCTTTGTACTGCATTACTTTCGCTGTTCATTAAAATCAGCCTTATTTCCTGCTGCCATAGCTGTTCTCTTTTAACTTTAGCATTACCTTTGAGTCTGAGTTACTAAATTAAATAGAAAAGTGAGGAGTGTCTATAATATTTGCAAATGTGAATAATGGATTGTAAATATATATTTTCTCCCATTTGTGGCTTTTATACATTTTTATTTTATTAATTTCTACTTTTTGAGTACCTGAACTGCAGGCAATATTCAGTGTTACAGATTCATAAGACAGCCAGATGATCATTGATTAAAACATATACACAAAACCCCTCGTCATTCCCAATAACTTTGTCTCTCCAAAGATTTTCTTCTCCAAAGATGGTTTTTTTCATTTGAGACATTCTATCTTTTATTCTGCTGCTTTTGGTCACGAGTAGTGTAAGAAGAATACAGTGGAATTGCAAGTTATATTAGCTATGAAATTTCTTCTTTTTCTGTATTTCATACCAACATAAACCACTGACTGCAATTTGGATTGTGAAGTGGAAGCTGGATTTACACTGGAAGACTGGAATGGCACACCCTAAAAACCTACGAAAGCGTAAGCATGTATAGTTGTCAGTTGATCATAGTCGGTTGACCATGACGCACTCACTAACCCGAATGAACTGGCAGTGGTACATTTTGAGAGATATTTAGAGAAAGACAAAGCAAAAAAGGAAAAAATATAGCAGAAAAACATGGGGTGAGTTGGATCAAGTAAATGCTGATTTTTACATTTTCTACTTCTCTGAGTTTATTTGCACCCAGCACTGCACTACTTGGCAGGAAAACGTGATTGCTAGTGCTAATGAGTAAAATATTTGTGAGGAATGCTGATTATAATATAACCGCTCAAAGAGCTTGTAAGACCATGTTTCTTTCAACTGTGCAGCAGAGATGGGCTGGCTAAGTAATAATAATGATTAGTATAATTTGCTTAAAAATATTATACTCATCCACTAGTATATTTTATATTAGCAAAGGAAAGCTTGCAATATCTTACAACCACGGGATGCTAAATAAATAGTAAACAACCATATTCCAGTTTTTACAAGTTGGAAGGCCAAAGCAGAAAAATGTTGAATTGGCCACACTTTGAAGGCAGTTCCAGGGGAGGGAAGGAAAGAAAAGAAAATCAGTATCAGTAAGTAATTATTTGTGTTGTGATGATGCTCTGAAGTTCTATTCCTGAGACAGCACCCCCATTAACAATACATTAGAAATGTGCATCACTTCATGTGATGCACAGAATAAGTAAATAGTTCTGAGCACACTTAAATAAGCATCTTGCAAATTTGAGTCTGGGAGGTCAGCTAACGGTAGGAAGGCTATTTTTCCTCTTAATTTTGCTTTATTTTATTCTCTACTAACAGGATACTATAGCTTATGACATATGGTCCGCTTAAATTAGGCAGGCACTCAAAACCTAGTTCGTTCATCTCAGCGTGTGAAGCCAAGTTGTCTATTAATAGGAAAAGCCTTGCCCTGGAAGAATGTGTATGTAGCAGTCAGTCTCTGCATGGGGGAAATGAAGGATATGTTACAACAGGGAATGAAATGAATTTATGTATTACAACCAAAACCACTATAATGTAATACTGTTCCAAACAAAGTGGAGAAGTGCTGTTAAATCTGTGTGTCTAAGAGGTGGTATGTTTAGTAACTTAGTGTCTGTGTTATCCTATACTGACTTTCCAGAGTCGTCTCCAAGTTGGAACAACCTTTCTCTGCTACCCAAGTCCAAAAAGGAATAAACCAAGACCACCAGCAAAGATATTATGTAATTGCCATGGACAGAAGCATTGAATGCCTTCAGGTACTGCATTTAAATGAAAAGCTTTAGCCAAAACCAAACAACAAAATGAATGTAAAAAAAGGATTTTTTGTTAAGTAATTTTTTATTAAACTAGAAATTTTATAAGAATGTTACAGTAAAAATGCTGATAGGAAAGAGCATTATTAAAAAACAAAAAAAAAATACCCACTTTCCTATGCAACATACTTCAGTGTAAGCTTCAAAAAAATCATTAAAATATTTGTCTTTTTGGAAGTGAATTATAGAACTTGCTCAGTGATGATTATTATGCAAGAATTGCTATATATGTAAATTATCACTAAGCACTGTTGATTATCCATTCCTCTGCTTTTGAAAAAAATCAGTTTTGCTGTCATGATTCTATACAGCACTGCAAAGATCATTTTCCTAGCCCATCACTTTGACTGCCAAATATAACACTCCTTTTCTATCAGATATAAGCAGCTTGTCTTCACTTTCAAAGCCATTCATAGCTTCACCTCATCCAACCTATCATCCTCCACTCAGGATCAAGAAATCGCTTCTTTCACTCTTTAGCCCATGATACCAGCCTCCTCCATCTACTTTTCAGATGCTCAGTTTCAAGCTTTATCCCATGCCATCCTTCACATTTGGAAAGAGCTTCTTTAGACATCTGCAAAACCACTTCATTATCTTCCTTCTAATCCTGCCTGTGAGGTTGCCTTGCCATTATGCCTTCAAAAGAAGTTTCAGAGTTTGGACTGAATATGTGTAGTTATAATGAGTTGCTCCCAAAAAAAGATTTCTGGATCAGATTCAAATAGTGCACTATCTAAATATATGAAGGTTGGTATTTCCTACTCAGATGCAGTACTGACAATTCTGTTCCTCATTTTCAGAGGATGTTGCCTTGCTGTAGTTTGGAACCTATATATTTCTGCTTGTGAAAACAGAACATAACGAGTTCAAGGGTGATTTGTCTGGATTGTAGGCACAACTGTAGTAGTCACTGACATGTCTGAAACAAAGGGAAAGTCTAGAGGGTGTATTGGCTTTTTCCTTATGGCAAGTGATTGGTAAGGTATTAATTGTACTGGCTAAGTGAAATAGTGGTCCTGCTGCAGGACATAGGTATTAGGATTTGTCCTAAACTTGTGAGGAAAAACTGGCAGGACATTTTTAGTATTAGTGACCAATTTTTGGGGTATTGTCTCTGCTTTGTTCAAATTTCTGTTGTGGAATGCATGAGTGGTCATGGGAACCATTGTATTTCACGGGGTTATCATCTTAGCTGAGTACATTTTTCTTTGAAGCAATTTCATGCGTAGCCTGTAGCCTTGAACGTGTTTGCATCTTGTGTCATGTTTGCATTCCCACCTCCAGTGGCAATGATTCAGGACCAAGTCATCCCTTTACAGGAATTATTTACAAAGGACACTGGAAATTCCATGGCATCTCTCTGTCATCTTTCCTTCCAGATGGTGCTTCCAAACCTCTTCTGAAGGCGCTCATGGAAAACAGAGCACATAAGTACTTCTGCTGGCTTTTGTCTCAAAATAAAAATTGCAAAGCATCTCTAATTTTGGTGAAGATTTTCTGGGATGCTGGAAAGAAAAGGTGTCTGCTGCCTCCTCTACCTCATCTGTCCCTCCTGGCACCCAGCCTCAGCCACCAGGGAACTGTCATGGGTGCTAAAGAGGGAGGAGGCCACAGTTTCTCCAAGCTCCTCACCTTAGGCTTGCTTAGGCTTCCTCTGTAGAGGGGTTCCCATCCCCCAGATTCATTAGTATTTCCAATGACTGAAGAGCCAGCAGATTCATTGATTACTTTACATAGAGATGCTAACAGAAACATTCAGACCCCTCTGTATCTGCAGAGCTCTGTGTTGGTCTCACGTTTGTCTGGCTAAAATCTTCTGAAAAATAATTTTCAAATGATGAAAATGTCTTTCAGAGAGGCAGTGAGCAGATTCAATTTGAGAATCCTTAACATAGGGAGGAACCATTTTTAAAACACCCTTTTACATTGCCTTTCATAATTTATCAGAAGTGCATCTGTGCTCTTAGAAAGTCAAGCTGGGATTTCTCCAAGGCACCAATGGGATGTAGATAGCATGTCAAGGTCTTGTTCAGAATTTTAGTCTAAAAACACCCACAGATTTCTCAAAATAAAGAGTAAAATCACTCCCAGACTGAGCTTTTTTTACCAGATTTCAGCATAAAACTATATTTTTATAGCCAAGCTATAAATCTCTGAAAATAAGTTTATGTGGAAATGCTGATACAGCCTCAGTTATAGCACTGGTAATGGCTATAGCACTCAATGATTTTATGGTGAAGGCTATTAATCCCAAAGAAAACTTTCTTGGAAGAAGTTGATCTTTGAAGGTCAATGAGATCTCAGAGGAAGCTGGGCTGAACACTAACAAATGCTTTTGTCCATGTAAATCAATTGTTACTGTTTTCCTGTCTGAGAAATTTTTAATGCAAAGACTAATAATCTACAAACAGGAAAAGGGAGAACCTCTAAAGGTCTTGTAAGAAGAGGCGATGAGTAACATTATTATTTTTTAGATAGTGCTACTTTAAAATCTTGTTCTAAAGCCATGTTGATGGTTTAACTGAAGGAGTAACTATGCCGTTCACTTCCGTACACTGGTTTTAACCTTATTGTTAATGTTAGGTTGTGGTAGAGTAGTTGCAGATACTGTTTTGTGAGAACTGACCCCCACATTTCAGCAGAACTTGCTACAATTAACAGAGGATGTGCAAGAATTTGTAATAGGATGGCCTAGAAGATCTGAAGAAAATTTTCTTTCAACAGTATTTTGAGGCAAAAAGTTAAGTCAGGGAGGTTTGTTTTCAAGGGGAGAACTGAGAGCGTATGGCCTCACATTGAAGTTGCATTAGGCGGAAGTGTAAGTCTTCTAGTGTACTGTGAGAAGCCCACTTCTTAGCTCCTTCCAGGGATACCCAGGACCCCAATGACATTAAGCCTCTGTGATTAAATTCCTTAGAAAGCCATCACACTGTAGTTTCACAAATGGTCAAGAATCTTCCATAGGGCTTGACTGTTAGAAGTGAAGAATGCTTGAAAACATAGCAATAGATCCTCTCCTTTGTTACAGCCAGGTAAATCAAGAACAACTCAGTTGAGAGCCTGAAAGCAAAGTGTAGGCAATGAAAACTGAATATTTTGTGTATTGGCTACAGGTTTTGGTTAGGCTTCTGGTTCCTTACCTGTCTAAATAGCAGGATCCTACTGCATCCCTCCAGTTTTTACCTCGTCTGCTTTGGAAGCAATGACAACAGACAAGCTCATTTGTTGGTTAAAATAATAATGATTAAGGTATTTTGAAATTTGTCTGCTTTTATTGAATTTGTGCAAGTAAATTGCTCACTAGCAATTGAAGCTATGTGTGTGGGTGGGCTTATAATTACTAATTAATCACAGCTAGCAATTACTGTGTCTTGTTTAGTGCATTTTCTTCATTTTGTATTGTTTTTCTGCTTATTACAGAAAAGCTAAGAATTTAAAAGGAAAAAGAAAGCTAAGTGAAAAAAACATATGTTTACACATTACATGTTTACACATTACATATTACATTCTCATGGAAGCATGAGAAAACTAGTATTTATACAAGATTGTACATGGGCACTATGCAGCTAGCCTAATAGGATGCTCACTGCCAATGTCACAAGCTCAGAAGCTTGCACAGAGTAGGAGAAGCACAACCCCAGTTGATCTGTTCCTTCTATCTTTCAGGAAACGTGGATATGACAACACTGAAGTAAGGTGAACTGGGAATGTTGAACATGAGGACGATGATGATATTAGCCCTGAAATCGTTTGGTAAGTGCTTTGGAGATGATTCAGTAACTCATGAAGAGAAGATGGGTAATGATATGCCTGTGCTCTCTGAGCTGCCAAAGTGCCACTTGTACAAACCTGGTCAGTAGCACCACTTGATCTAGGGTCAATAGTACAATGTCAAAGATGGACTTTCTGATGTTACTGTTTTTTTAAGAAGTGCAGCATAACATAAAGAAGTATATATGTGAATTCAAAGAAAAATTTAAGTTTTCAAGTCTGTTATAGGTACAATTAATAGCATGGCACCAAAAATGCTGGTCCACTGTTCACATAGACCATCATGAAGGTATGTTCAAACTGTATGTTTGTTGCTATACAGCTTTCCAAAGCTCTCTTTTCTATTGTTAACTCTGTTTGACTCCCAGAGCTAGTATAACTTTAGTGTTTTGATCCCATAGTATATCCTGTGTCTGAGACCGGCTCCTGTTCTAGTCCATACCATGGAATCAGTTCAAAGCCTTTACCCCCCCCCCCCCTTCCCTCCCGCCCCAGTTTAAGCTGTTCCTAAGAAACTGACTTGTGCTATGCGACTTGTTACTGTTTTCTACAAAGCATTTCTTTAAAATCATCTTGAAAAATCACTGATACTTAGTGGGATGGTTCACAATGGTTTTATGACTTGGATTGCATACAGAAGACGCAGGAGGCACTTAACCCTGTAAAGACTCATACAATTTTGTTGTCCAAATTGATGTTTGGATAGATACATCATGAAGATTTCTAAGACTACATTTAATCTTTTATCATCACTAAGGTTTGGGTCAGCTGATTTTGCTCTTATTTGAATAGAATTTCTGGAAAGATTAAAAAAAATAGTATTAAAATTTAAATAATGAACCATTGGTTTACAGCACGAGTAGAAAATTCTGTCAAAAGCCTTCTGTACAGAAAGGTGGACTTCAGTCTCACGGCTGTTCAATACAAGAAAGACATTTTTGTCATTCCCATCAAATGTCTCTGTTTTCAACACTGAAATAATTCCTAAAACTATTTTCCAGTGATCATTTTTTAAATCAAAAGATTTTAAAAATCAGTTTTTATTGCAGTTTTGACATTTTCTGTTTGCAACCACATTCTCTATGGTGAGCATTTATTGTGACCTCTGTACTAAAACAGAGAAGCCAAAAATCATTGAAAGTGATACTGCAGCATAAGAGAATACAACAGTTTAATATGAACCCGTCTGAAAATCTTTATTGTGATTTTTTTTTTCTCTCTCTCAGTGTACGGCAATAGCATAATACCCAGCTGCATGATAATATTGGCAAGCAAGGCCATGAATTTCAACTGCAAACCCTAAACACTGAATGTGCTGTGCTTTTTAAAGAAATCCCCTTTTGTATAAGATATGTAATACCCTTTTGTGCTGGAGTGGTTTGCATAATAATAGTTTTCTTTAGTTATTCACTGTCATGTGATGGAGCTGCGAAGTGAGCTAGGCAGTAACAGCATAAAAGACAATTTTCCATTTTTCTCTATTTTTTCAGAGATTTTCTTGTCTTTTAAATGTAAATACTTGTAACTATCTTCAGAAAAGATATCCAGTTATTAACATTTCAGGCCTAATTGTTACTTTTCTTAATATCTACCTTCTTAGTTGAACTTTCCTTTTTCAAAAGAAAGAGCAATATTATTTCCTTTGCACTCCTAAAGAACCTCAAGCATCTTAAAATAATTGGGTATATGATCATCTGGTGTAAGTCACCATAATCTATTCAGAGACATTGATACTTTGCTCAGGACTTGCAGAACTACTTAATTGGAGAAGCCAAGCAAAATTTATGTTATTAAGTGTGTAATTTATATTAGAGCTGTGCGTATGTTACACTACACCACTGAGATAAAAGGTACTATCTGACTGAAGAGCTGTCTTTAAAATTAGACTTCTAGGATACACCTGAGACCAAGCATAAAATGCAATTTTAAGAACTTTCTGATGAGTTTTCCCATGTAAATTTTTTTTTTTAAGATTCCTCTTGGGCATTTTGATATGTTCTAGTCTGGGTAGTAAGTAAGGAATATTTCCCAAAGGAGATATAACTACATTGAAACGGAGCTCAATCTTATTCACAGTGAAAGCTGGCTAAAGCCAGGGGAAGTACCTCAGTTAATGTACAATAAACTAGCCGTTATTCCAACTGATACTATCAAAGAATTTTTCCTTTGAAATCAGTGGATTTATGCCAAGTTACTCTAGTTGTGACTTTGGCCATGAAATTACACATGGTTTTCGACCTCTGGCCTGCAACCACGGCAAATGGACCATTTCCAAACAATCCCTGAAAAGTACCAAAGCAAAGCAAGGCTATTAACCATTATCTTAAATTCAGAGTGCAGAGAGGATTCATAGTCTTCCTGGAAAACATTCAGAGGCTTGCAAAGTGAAAAAGGTCAAGACCAAGTGGGTTATATTATTTCAGAACAGCTCACGAGGTGGATTAACATATAACAGTATGTTACCAGACTTTAGCACTGCAAAGAA
>JBCJKH010050795.1:20720-39192 GCA_039877255.1 Loriculus beryllinus | reverse complement strand
TAATGGTACCTACAAGCTATGTTTTTAAATGTTTTACATTTCAAGTCTAGCATGCATATTATCTCAACTGCACTTCCATAAATATTGTTGGGTGTTCCTATCCAGCTCTAGCTTCAGTTCTAACTGAGAAAAAAAATAAAAAAGCTTTCATTTCAAAATTAATTTAGAAGATTTCACATATAATCCTTTAATATACTAAGAATCAATGTAGTAACAGGGAAAAATAATTAACATTACTAAGTTGAGATCAAATAGGAAATTGCATTAACTCCTCCTTTCCACAGACTGAAGATTTTCAGCAGCTAGTTAGAACTATCTCCTTCCTAACAAAACCACCACACTGCTGCTGTAAGCTTCACAGTTCAGAAAAGATTCTCACCAGCTGAGACTGCAGTAGTTTCTGACAGTGATTCCAGAATCTGAAAACAAAAATAAAGCCAAACCTAGTAGAAATCAATTATCCATTGGTTTAAATTTTCTATATTACTCTGTTGATATATCTGTAGTCCTCCATGAAATTTGGCCTTTCTGTTTGATTTTGCTATTGAAAAATATCAGCAACTTTGTACTGTTTGAAGATGACTCGAATTTTTTCATTTATTTATTTTTCTACTTATTCCTAGAACTACCAGTCCTTTCTATTTACAGAACAGACTTCCTCTCTTCTCTGTTACAAACATTCAATCCTTCTCAACATATACTGGATAATGTTCTTGAGGCAAATATCTCCCATTAGTGTGGTGTGAACCTAGCATTAAATTTGTGAGATAAAGTAGCTGAATGCAAGGCATGTTTGGGCTTCAGGTTCATTGCCATTTTAACTCAAAATATTTACATTTTTCTTTCAAGAGATGATAAATCACTAAGTTTCAGAACTATTGTAAACAAGTCACTCACATGATAATGTTTTATATCGCATTGACACCTTTATGACCAATTGATTAATTATAAAGAAGGTTCAAAAGTTAACCAATCTTTTGATCAATTTTGCACATGTATTTCAGCTCTGTCTGGTCCTGGTCTTGTGCGCATGATAGCAATTTGTGTTGAATCAACAATTAATCACCTGGACAAATTAGAGGAAGTAACCACTGAAGTAGGAAACATCAATGTGTTGAATCTTATGAGGCGGATCATGCTTGACACATCTAACAAGCTCTTTCTTGGGATTCCTTTGGATGGTACCAACAGCTCTATTTTTATTCTTTATGGTGGCTCTGAAATGCATGTCCAAGGAAAACTCACTGACATTACTCACCAGTTTGGTTCCAGAAAACAGAGCAAGAGGAGACTTTAATATCACCATATTAATTGAAATAAATGAATCATTTCATTTATAGAAAGAATTTTATATGAATAAAAATATACATTAGCATGTCACACTCACCTTAAATACTACCATTTAGAGAAGTCTTTTCATGCACTGAATTGGTGCAATACCAATATTATATGCATATAAGAATAGGAAGTCTTTCCATCTAACTAAACTATTTCCTGAAAGTTCGCCTGACAATTTATGTCTTCTGTGATTTCTTTGGCCTCAAAGCCATGTGACAGAAATAACATTGTGACATTTAATTACCCCATTTCAACATGCTGTAAGAGCTCTTCTGCTCCCCGTGGGAAGGCATTTGGCTTTGGTTGACGCATAGATGTCTCCTTTTAGCTAGCTACCAAGAGTCTTTGCAAAGATCTATACTTCCTCTACAGTGTGCTACAAATGTCTCCTAATATTCTCTACCACCATTAAAAACAACCGTTTATCAAATTCCCATGAATTTAGAGTAGGGAAAAGGGCCTTATTACTATTTTTTATTTTTATTTTTTTTAAGCATTTTGATATTTGACTATTGAGGCTTGTATTTTATACTGCTTTTTGTTAACAATTCTTTTCAGAAAGTGCCATTGTCCTCAAGATTCAAAACTACTTTGATGCTTGGCAAGCACTTCTATTAAAGCCCGACTTCTTTTTTAAGATTTCTTGGCTGTGCAAGAAATATGAAGAGGCAGCGTAAGTATCAGCAGTTTTACAAATCGTTTGCATAGGATTCGGATTCTTTCTTTCTATGAAGATTTCTCTTCACGTTTTCCTCTGACTTTTTGAAAATTAATTGTGAAACTTGGAAAGGTGGCTGGAGGAAGCCCCCTGTCTGCAGAGCTAATAAGATAGGATCAGAACAAGATTTGCCACAATGCTAAACATGCTTATCTCAGGGGACAAGTTAAGGCACTTGTCTAGTTAGCCCTATTTTTACTCACCAAAATATTAGTTAATACAGCTCAAATGTGAAATTAAATTGAAACCACTGGTTAAATTCAAACAGACATTTAAAAGTCATCATATGATGTGAAGTTACCATTTGCCGTTGAGTTAAAGACAGTCAAGTAGTAAGCTGCAGCTCATCCAAACAAGAGAACCATCCATGTTCATGACTGTCCCAGAAGAGTTCATCACTGAACATAATTCTATTTACTGGTTCCCTCAGCATGCATTTTTGAGCCAACCACTCATTTTTTTAGTTAAAAACAGGTACTCAGCATGAGAACCCATTTAAAGGGATTTTTTTTTAATCCTAAATAAGGAACAAATATATTTTGCCATCTTACTCTTCAAAAAATATGAAGTACATCTTCTCTTTTTATGATCCCATTCTCTGTCTTCTGCCAAGAGGACTGGATATAAAAAGAGCTGGCAACCAGTTTGTTCATTTTGGATTTGGATTCCGTCTAGTGAGAGAAACTACTACTTATAAAGCATGTGTAATAAATTGTTTTGATAGTGCTATATAACATAAAGTCTAGATACAAGATTTCGCTTCCCTGACATTTGCTTCTTAGTTTTCTTACGGCACTGATTAGTGCTTTACCCTGTGATTCTAATAATAGCTAACTGTGGTGGCCCAGTTATTACTAGAAGCCCCTGCAGGCAAATATTGATGTTTCAAAAGCAATCCCACTAAAATAGGCTTATTCATAAATTTCTATTGCAAAAAAATTATAATGATCACTAGACTTAATACAATACAAAAAATGACCTCAGGGAATGATGACTTCTGATATTCTTCTGATAAAGTCTGCAAAAAGAACTACTTGCTATTTCTAATACATAGAAAATGTTAGAAATAATAACAAATTTGCCAAGTTTAAGGTTTTAAATGTATTTACCCCTTCAAAGCCAGTAAATTTTTCTATCCCAACAATAGCAAGCATGAATGGAAGGCCTGAGGACTTAATTCAAAAAACTTTCCAAAATACTTTTTAAAAAGTATTGCTTACACATCTATTGCTAACTAAAAACCCCAATTATAAAAGAAACTGTTGGACATTGCTTTATTTTCACCTCTGAAATGCAAACTTGACACGGTATCATTTAAATATGAAAAATCTTGATCAACCCTACTTTCAAGATAGTCCAATTTCTCTAACAATTATTCCTCATGTTCTCTAAGTTCATTTTATTAGCTGATAAACTACAGTATAAAAGGAAATAAACAAATTCGTTGGAAATATTTACAAATCTTTAAAAACTTTGTCAATGGCATATACAGACATAGTTTCATCCTTTTCAGCCTATCCTATAAAAAGATTTTAGCCCAAACTAGTAAGCAATTATTTAATAAGAAAGAAGAAAATACACCTTCCCTTAGTATTATTCCTTTTACAGAGAGCCAAATAGCCACTCATCAGAATATTTCGTTTCTGCCATCCTTAGATATTTTCCTTGGTATAATCTCTATGCTTCTGGTCATACCCTAGTGCACACTAGAAGTCTGCAGATATTTATCAGTATGTTGGATTTCATCTGTTTTCAGCAAGGATCTGAAAGGAGCAATGGAAATCTTAATAGAACAGAAACGACAAATGCTTTCCACTGTTGAAAAGCTGGATGAACACATGGATTTTGCATCCCAGTTGATTTTTGCACAGGTATTGGCAGTATATTCAAAATAAGGTTAACTTTCATTTTTCTGACATTCCTGGCAATAACAACATAGCCTTTGCCTCTTAAACTTTATGTGTCTATCTGAAAGTCATGTTTTCATAAAGGGATACAGAAATTACCTGGTTCTGTAGAGTCCCTAAGAGTGATTCAAACATCGCATACTTGCATTTTTGGGAACAGGTGCTTTTCTGATTTTTTTTTTTATGGCTTAAACAACATCCTTAAAACTCTTGCATCTGCCCCTGAATGGCCTCCACTCTTTCCCTAACCTTTATAGTTTATCTTGTTTTATTGCATTTTGTTGCAACAGCTTTAAATGTTATGTAAATCCTATCTTGTATAATCTCCGACAGCTCACCAACTCTGTGAGGAAAGGCAATAAATCAGTAAGAATACAAGCTAAAAGCAAACTCTCATTTTCAATAAGATAATACACACCCATCAAAACATGAGGATTCTGTTTTTCTCCAAAAGAAAAAAAAATAAATGAATATGAGATAGAAAGACCATAAGGATTTTTACTTTTGCTTAAAACAGATATTCTAGATCCTTCCTATTCTATTGCTATAGCACCTTTGTTGGCATCAGAGGTCAGCAATCCGTGTTTTCTCCAAAATTTCAAATTTTTTTCAGAACAGAGGGGATCTGACTGCTGAAAATGTGAACCAGTGTGTGCTGGAGATGATGATTGCTGCTCCTGATACTCTGTCTGTGACTCTCTTCTTTATGCTAATACTGATTGCAGAGCACCCCACAGTGGAAGAGGAGATGATGAGAGAAATTGAAACTGTTATGGGTAAGCAGGAGATGCAAAGTCGGTGACATGGGAATATGATTTTGCTTCAGCAGTGATCAGATTTTGAGTATTCAAAGGCTGAAAATTCTGCTTTCTTTTATCAGAAGCATTTGCTGTAAAATACATGAACTACCATTTCAAGCAATAGATTTTATTCAAGGCCAAAAGAAAGGAAATGAACAATTCACAAGATAATTTCAAATAGGAATCATAAGAACTGACAATCTATTAGAAATAATGTGCTATATTTACTCTTCAGCGACAGCACAGAAAATCAGTGCTCGAAAGTTTCAGCCCAATAGGTTTAAATGAAATTTTCTATTTACTTTGAAATAGCAGAAGGGGACACTAATTTCAAGTACTTCAATATTTTTCTGTGTACATCCAGAACCTACCTAATATTTCACTGTGGCTGCAGAAGGGAAAGATTACAGAAAATTAAAATTATATTCTGCTGTCATTCATTTGTATAGCAAACTGGTCTCTTCCAAGTACTAATTATTAACTATTCAAAACACAAGATATTCCAAATTTTGATTCTTCCCCTTCTCTAGACTTCATTCAAAGCCTGCACTGGAGTAATATAGGATCTAATTTCATCCATTCTTACTCAAGATTTACTTCTGGTCAGTTAAAACACTGAAAAATGTACAACAACTCCTTTAATCTTTTTACAAGGTGCTGTTAATAAGCCTTATTTTATTGTCCTCATGAGAGTTAAGTACTCACCTTTCCTACTCCCTTTTGATAGCTTTAATTTCTAAGGCAGTAGCATATTGTTGCTTTTTCCTTAAGCAAAAAAAACCCCAAACAACTGAGGTAGTAAAGCTGCCTTTTATGTTGGAAATCTACCGCTGTAGATAAACTTCCCCGTAGTTCTTTAACTGCTTGTGGCTTGAAACTTAAAGTAAGGCTCCCACTAGCAGTCCCCTGTGGCACTAACACTGCTGCTGATGGCATCAAGCTGGGACAAAGTTACTCACGGTAAGTGAAACAGCCCACAGTAGGACCTTGCTGTACCTCCAGCCAAACTCAATCACATGGTGAAAATCTGAGGTCCCCATACAGTTCTCTGCTTTCTGCAGAGTATTCCCAGATTCTGTTTGCTGTCAGCTCTCAGAAGTTTTCTTTGTTGTGTCTTGTTCTCAGTCATACAAAAGTCAGGGAAGGACTTTTGTCACTGACAAGAAAACAAAACAAAGACTGGTCTTAAAAAGGTGAGAAGAAAATAAATCAATGAACTAGGGTTTACGTTGATGAACAATATACCAGATTTCCAAAACATTTGAGACTACATAAAACTTATTAGAAGCTGCTGGATCCTTCCTTCAGTCCAGGACCTGAGAACCTTCCAAAATTACTTTGCAGTTGTACAATGAAGCTATTAAATTCCTAACCAAATTCTTCACCTGTTTTCTTCCACAAGGTGACAGAGACATACAGAGTGATGACATGCCAAACTTAAAAGTTGTGGAGAATTTCATTTATGAGAGCATGAGGTACCAGCCAGTTGTGGACTTGATCATGCGAAAAGCTTTACAAGATGATGTAATTGACGGCTATCCTGTGAAAAAGGGAACAAACATTATTCTCAATATTGGACGTATGCATAAGCTTGAATTCTTCCCAAAGCCAAATGAGTTTTCTCTTGAAAATTTTGAGAAAAATGTAAGTTTTTTATCTTATTTCTTACAGAAAATTGGGTATTATTTATTGATAATGTCTCTTCCTCTCATTTTGATCAGGAACTTCATCACCATAAGACTGCTTTCCCTTTGTCTAAGTGCCTAGTTAGCTGTACATCATTATTATTGAAGCTGGGCAGATACTTTCCCATCAAAGTGCCTTTTAATTAAAAAATAATTATGAAATCAAAACCAAAGTTTTCCCAAACATCTTAATTTTAATTTAAATTTCTGATTAAAATTGTTGAAGATGCACATAGCTCCCATTATATCCCCTAACACTAGACAAAATAAAGAGTCTTTCAGGAGCTAGAGTCATGCAAGTAGCACAAAACACTGAGGCCATGTGAGGATTCTCTAGAGAGATGAAGCAGTAGAGGAATTCTTGAGAGAGTGAGAATCTAGCACCTATTTTTTTTTAAATTCTAAATCAAAATACACATAAACCAAAATGAAAATCCTAAATTTGAACCAGCTCAGCACTGCAGACGTTGAGTAACTCAGTCCTAGCTCAGCTCAGCATTCCAAATTGTTATATTCTAACTCCTCAAAGAATGATCGTTTTCTTTAGTCTACATTACTGAGTCCTGGTATCAAAAGCAATATGTTACTTTTTTGACCTATGTGCAATCCTATCAAACATCTTGGAGTACCATGTATGCCACACACGAAAATGAACATTAAACCTGGTTAACTTTTCTAAACTCATAGCAAACTCTGCACTCAGTACTGAAAACAACAGATCAAGAACAAAGTTATAGTAGAAAATTCAAGAAAAGAGTGATTAAGCTCATTGAAATAACTACTTGCTGTGAACTGTTTCCATTTTGCTATCCATTATTTTCATTGTAAGTATTCCTTTCAAAATGGATTTCCTGCTCATTTTATAAGTACATTTTGCTTCTAAAAATATTTCCCCTTGACCAAATGTTTAACCACACATTTTCTATCTGACTTGATGCATTCTGCTTGCCACATAATTATTCTAGCAGGCACAAATTTCACATGGTTTTCTAAGTGAATAACAACCCACACCATTATTTATGATAAGATGGGCATTGTTAGAATCCAAACATTTTTCCATTTTCCCAGGCTGTGCATTTGCCAGCTGCTGTACTTGCTCTGTATTATAAACACTTGTATTTACCTATCATTTTTTTAAAAGTACAGCTCAGTTTATTTGAAAAACTTTAAAGGGAGAATATTTTTCAGTCTGAAAGTGGAGAAAAAAAGGACATTTTTCTAGACAATTTAATATAAAACAAACTTTTCTATGCTATTCTTGGGTTACATAGGAAGTCAGAAGACAGCCAATATCTTACTTTTTAAAAGAAAACTACACAAATGAAGAAAATAATTTATTTATAGCCAGACTTGCTTTTTTTTATTTATAACAATTATTTTTGCAAATCATTAACAGTACCATTCATGCTGTTGGCTGATTTGGATAACTGATCTACTCAGCGTTAACAAAAGTAGGAGAAATTGGCTGTGCATTCTTCAACAGTTCTGGGAACCCTGCATTTCACATTTTAGTTGATAGGATAGGAGATAATTTTGTGTTCTCTCTGTTAGGTATCAAATGAAATTTTTATTATTACATTTTTTGCCAAATTAGTTCTCAGGAACACTAGCTTTTCAATGACAATTATAGTAGGTTCAGGGCTTTATGATTCTCTTTAGACAAGGCATCAGCCTGTTTCTCAGATATTTATGAGCTTTGTAATGAACATTTTCTGAAAAAAAAATGTTTTTAATGAACTTTAAAATGGGTTGAAAAGCAAAAAGCTTCACTATTTCACAGCTTGTGGAAAAAAATCTCTGTAGTTCACAGGATGAACAGACTGAAACACACAGGGAGAATTCAACTGCTTTACCCTACAGTCACTGCTATCTTAGCATTTCAAATGGTGTGCTCTTCCTAGGTGTGTCTCTATTTTCATCTGACCTTGATGGGAGGGCTGTTCAGTGTAAAGGAAAGAAGTAATTGCTCTTAAGAGATGGATTCCACAAGTTTTTCAGAATTTTTCTACTACAAATTTCAACCATAATTTTCACAGGTTTTATGAAGAAAAAATCATCTTAAAGTTTATTCCTCATGTTATTCTGTGCAGGTTCCTTCGCGCTATTTCCAGCCCTTTGGATTTGGCCCTCGGGGCTGTGTAGGAAAGTTTATTGCCATGGTAATGATGAAAGCAATTCTGGTGACTCTTCTGAGACGCTGCAAAGTACAGACAATGAAAGGAAGAGGCCTTAACAACATCCAGAAAAACAATGACTTATCCATGCACCCAATAGAAAGGCAACCACTGCTGGAGATGGTTTTCACACCAAGAAGAAACACAAACAAGAACCAGGATGACTAAAATGGATCAGCATTAAAGTTACAGGGTTTTCTCAGTCATAGCAACAAACACATCATTTCTAGGCAAAGATATAGAGTAAAACATTTTGTTGCCCCTAAATGGCTACAATTTCCACTGACAACTTCTTCTTTCTGCACAGCAGAACCAGGTTCTGGCCACAGCTTCAAAGTGATAAAATAATCCTGTTGGTAGGTGATGCCACAATATATGCAGGATTCCTGGCTACTTTTCAAAACCAAGTTCAGATGATGTTATGCTTTGCTTTTCAAACTGTGCAAGTTATAAGGCTGGGGGGTCAACAAAAGAACAAGCCTGATGTGTGTTTAACTCCAGGACTACACATGTCCCCCTCTCCCTCACCTCCCCGAAGCTGGACCTAGCAGTATTTGACTATTGCAAAAGCTCTAATTATCTATTTTTGAAAAGATCTGTATGAATAATATCCAAGTTGATTTTAAGATTAAGAAACAGTTTAAAATATTTAGGACATACCTAACTTGTAAAAAAATGTTTGTGTAACAAGTCACTCAAACGTTTTTCTTTACTGTGTTTTGCTGTCATACCATTCTGCTTGATACCAAAGACTTACAGTGTCAGATTTTACTGAGGGTAATAATATTCGGAGTACTGGGTAAGAACAATAGTTGAGATAACTGTTTTAAAAAGCCAACATTGTACTATAGAGTATGCTAGAGAAGATCTGTAAACATCCTGGTAAAGACCACCTGAGAATAAGATAATGAATCTGTAACATTACCACTAGCATTACACAGGACCCAGGGGCAACACACATCTCCACCTCATCTGGTTAAACACAAAATTCCCACCTCACATCAGTGACATAGTGGTATAAGCTCTGGAATATCTGATGCGACTTCTACTTCTACCATCTCCATAACCTCTAAACTAGAAAATTGTTAGAGCTGTTGGGAGAAGGAAAAAGAAACTAACACAAAAAAAGCCCAAACAGAACCTCCCACCCCACCCCTCACCCCTCTCCCAGTTCCCCAAAAAAGGTTAAATCTCATTCTTATTCATTCTGTATCATAAAACACCAAAAAGGGCACTTCACTGGACACACACTTCACATCTGTACAATAGCTTTAAGAAGAACTACACTGAGGGGTCTTTTTCGGGGGGAATAAACTACTCTTTTATACACAGTATTTATCTTTGCTTATTTCACACAGAAAAGCATTTTCATAGTGATAATTTACTCTGATTTTCCATCTCATAATTATAGGTCTCTCACTAAGTTTTTTCACAAAGTTGGAATTAATAAATTACTTTAATCATTCAAATTTTGAAATAATTATACAAAAGCATGTAGATATATGGAACATGCATGCTGCTCTGATTCCTTTAATGTATTATATAGCGTTGAATTTGTAGGCTGGAATTTCAGAAACATGTTTACCATAATTATTCTATGGAAGAAAAAAAGCAGTATCAGTTTTTAGGTTTTGTAAGCAAGCCTGCAGAATTATTTCCCATTGTATTTTAAGTATATTCTTTCTGATATGCTTTGCACATAGTGTTTCTGGTCCTCAAATTTCTACAGTACTTAAATTTGTCCACATTTGGACAATAGACCTGTTAATCCGAGCTGTTAGCTAATTTGAGCCATTAGCTAATCTGAGCCCTGTTCTCCATATCTATATTAGGGCTCTTACACAGTGGTCTATTTACATGAATGTTTGCACAATAAGGTCCATTTCCACTCCTCACATACTTGACGTATGTTTGAGAACTGCAACTGGTGAAGCACTGTGTCAAAGCTTGCCATGTGGATATAAATAGTTTAAATCTTTCCAATGTATATATGCCATTGCACAAAACAGAACTCTGATTATTACCAGGTACTGTAAAAATTTAAGTGACTTTTAAAACTACGTCAAGTCTAATATCAGCAAGTGACTATTCCATTAATTTTCAATACATCAACATAGACCAAATCTGATAACTATATTTTATACATCACTGTGATTATGGGCTGCTCACAGCACATAAACATGGATGTTGTTAGAAAATAATCTAATTATCAAATAAAAGTTGTATTCACAAAACCAAGTTTTAAATCATGTTTCACTGTGTCTTTCCAACCTAAGAATCACAAAAAAGTACTTAAAGGCTTGTGTATGCATGTGTGAACTGATTATTGAAGTACTAGATACAAGGGTGAAACTTGGGATACTCTGAAATCAAATTTACTATTGCTGTCGGGGGACAGAGTATTGCAGAGTTTTAATAGCAGTGGGAAAGCAGGAATAGAAGTAATTTAAGTTCATACAAGACTGTTTGCCTACGCACGCACTTCATTGAAGGTTTAAAAAAAGGAAGAAGGAAGAGGAAGTTTTGGTGATTCTTAAAATAAGAGGGCTTTGTGGATGTAACAGAAAAGCTTGGCTTGATGACACAAAGGGCTCAGCTATTTGTGGGGGGGAAAAAAAAGAAAAAAGAGAAAAAAGTATCTGAAGTAATGAAAAAATAAAACCAAGCAAAGACATAAATTGACTACATAGTTCAAAGTAAATTTCATCTCTTTCTACTCGTATCATGATGGCATGACCTATTCAGTTTGGATCTGTAGAACTAATTTATTTCACTTTCAAATGAAGGCTTACAGAGTAATGATTCTTGTACTTGGCTAAGTGACAAAACTGGAAAGTCATAAATGGCATACTAAAAAAAACCCAAACCAAAACCAACCCCCCCCCAAAAAAAAAAATACCCAAGCCAAAACAACAACAAAAAAAACCACAACAAAACACCCAACCCCTTCCCTCCCCCCAAAAAAAAAAACAAACACAAAAAAGGCACAAAATACCAATAAAACCAAAACCAATAAAAATAAACCCCATAGCAGCAGGAAACGGATACATTTGTCAGATGGTAGCCAATCATGATACTCACCCAGTGAAGACATTTTCCTCTATTACTAATTTTTAAACATTAATAAACAATTGTCATTTTATTAGTTTACTTTCTGTGTTCTCCAACATAATCCAGTGTTATAGCCTCAGTTAATATCCAATTAAATTCTTAACTTTAAAATTCCAATTGAAATTTTACAGTAGCAAGGAATTTATCTCTGATGGATAGAGAAAAACAGTCGATATGTTGGGCCAAATCTGCTCCAATATATTGTGAAATAAAATCCTGCTCTAAAACTGGAATTTGTTGCTGTCATATTCATTTTAAAAGGGCAGTTACCAAGGACTTGCGAGGTTAAAACTGTTAAGGCTCAAAACAACATTACCTATCTACTAGGCCAGGTTGGACAAAGCCTTGGGTGGCATGGTTTAGTGTGGGGTGTCCCTGCTTATGGCAGGGGGGTTGGAACTCGATGATCTTAAGGTCCTTTCCAACCCTAACGATTCTATGATTCTATAAACTAGCCTAAACTTTTCATGTTTAGGGTTCTCTTGGCATTTATGTCTTGGCCTGCACCTCTTTGCACAGTTTTCCTTTCAGTAAGGAGAGGAGCATATTTCAGGAAAGATTTCTTTGCTTGCTTCAAGACTTCTGACCCTCAGTTGCAGTTTTTCAGAGATGCATGGCTACAAAATTAAGGTGCTGCCTCCATGGGCTTGCTCTTGCAGACAGTGTCTCAAGCAGAGACGGAACTTGTGCAGCAGTCCTTACTGGATGGCGTGCAGAAGGGAAAAATCTAACCCCTGCAAATTCCGTGGGAAAGAATTTGGTTTTGAAAGCTTTTCTAAGGTGTTTGTTCATCTGCTTTGCAATGGGTACATGTTTAAAGTCTTTGGGGTTTTTTTGTTGGAGTTTTCAATTTAACTTTTACTCTAGCAGCGTATGAAGTGCAGTTCCAGACTTTTTCTTTCTCCTACTGTGCATGCTGTAGTATAATGAAGTGGATAGTGAATTCCTGTTTCTTCCAGTTCCTCAGCTGACTGAAAGCTTGCCCTTTTCTCATGTGAGAACTTGTGATGAGGTTTCTATCTGCTACCTTGATTTACTTCTTTTGTCTTGATTAGGGTCTCTGAAGACTCTTCCCTGAGTAGTTGCAAGTAAGTTTCTGCTTGCCCTTCCCCACAATGTATTCAATACATTTAAATTAATACATCTAAAATAATTAATACACTTAAATGTATTGTGCCATTTTATTAGTTTAAACAGGTAGAGGTCGAAGTAGAGATAAGCAAGCACATATAGAGTCACAGAATAGTTAGGGTTGGAAAGGACCTGAAGATTATCTAGTTCCAACACCCCTGCCATGGGCAGGGATGCCTCACCCTAGACCATCTCAACCCAAGACTTTGTTATCTCTAAGATATGTTATCAGGAGTACATTCACATCCTCTTTTGTCTCTTTTTCAAAGTCTATCTTTGTCTTTGGATATTCTGATTGAGAGAAGGAGTGTTTCTTGCCTTCATTTTTACCCTGTGAGATGCATGCAGCAAGAGAAGGAGTTCAGCTAGGTAGGAAAAATATTCTTTGACCCCGAAATTCTCCCACAGCATGACTATAGTATAAACAACTATGTCAGAGACTAACTATAGCATATAAGTAATCTGTCTTTTCAAAGGCTGCTCTTTGGATTTAGAGGCTGAGGGAAAGTATTGTTGTGAAGGAATCTTTGCTTCTGAGCTCTGCACAGAGGGGATAGATGAAATCATCACAAAACCTGTCAACGTTTATGGCTTAGTCCTTATTAATATCAGGATTAGTCCCATGAAAGTCAGTAGCCTTTTTATAATGGAAACCATGGGGTCCATAGATATGTACAGATCTAGTATATGTATGAAGAGTACTGGTCTTTCCTTTATCTCTGGAGAAGCAGGATTCTTGTTTTGTTTTTGCTGTTAGAGCTGTTTTTTCGAAACTTGGCTAGGGTATAGCAGCCCGGTTACACAAAGATCGTGAGTCTTCATTTACAGCCAGGAAGACAGAGAAGGCTGAGCTTCCAGTACAAATGTTTCATTTTATTCTTGTTTAATTTATATCCATTATATTCACACATTTAGGGGCATTTCTGAGACTTTACAAATAAAAAGAAATGAAGTTTGTAACTCTTTAAAGGGGAAGTACCATATTCCTAAGTGTTAGAATATCTTCTGCTGTACTCTGTGTAAGAAAAACAGCTTTTTTGAGTCTGTGATGCCGTATTGGTCTTTGATTTTGCCAAATGCACCTTCATAATCTTACAGAAAGCTGAATTAGAACTAGCTGTTAGTATTGCACTTGCATGATCTGTAAGTCAGTAATATAAATTAGCTGTGATATAACCCACATAAACTGGTTGAATTTGGATAATAGTGCATAGTACTCAAAATCTCACCCTTTCAGAGAATGAACAGTCAAAATATTAGAACAGGAGCTTTATACTCCTGTATAAGTGAGTGCACAGAATTTGTATGAGCAAATACTGTCTGCTGTGAGCTACAAGCAATTTGTGGGACAGATTCATATTGGTATATGACATCATAAGATGCACTACTTAGGAAGGTAGGAGCATGAATTTAACTGACTAGAAGCTTCCTTCTCTCCCTCTTTTTTTTTTTATTTTTTATTTTATATTTTACTTAAACGTACCAGAGAAGATAAAATTGGCTATCAAATTGATGTGCTGCTCAGATGTATTATGGTATTTTATGTCTTTGATCTGTTTATTTTAGTTGAAATTAAGGATTAGATGTGTCCAGGGCTTAGCTGGAGGGCTTCTAAAAAAAGTAAAATAAAGTTATAGGAAAAGAGCAGTTCATCTTATGGTGGCTGGTGTTACAGTAATGTTAGGTAGCAACATTTACTAAACATTCTGCTTTCTGAGCTTTTAAAACTCTTTGGTCTTACTGTACAGTATTTTTTAATTAACAGCCCTTTATTTCATGTGTTTAGGATGTTCATTTTACACAAACAGAAAACCTTCACATAATTAAGCAGCACAATGGAGTTCAGTGAGATCAAATGCATTAGAACTCAATGTTGGCTATTATTTTTCCCTGAATAGCTCAGTTAATTAGCAGAATGACATTTCTGCCATTATGGAGTTGTCTCAAAACGCCAGTCTTCTCTGAATGGCAGTGATGTCTCATAACTGTGTGCTGTCAGCAGGCAAGGATGTGGGACTCAGTAAATCTGCTAGTGGTGGAAGTTTATTTGGATCACAGCATTAGGTTGTTACTGCTTAGGATGTTTGTTATGATAAAACTAAACAAATTGGGTTGGCTCTAAAATTATATTGACACTGTGAATATTCTGTTACTTATAAAATAAGTATAGTTATTGGATATTTCGTCAAATCAGGGAGTTGAAACTTCAACTTTATTCTGGCACTGAAGGAAAACCATTGTTGACTGGTGTCTGGATTTTAATAGAAAGGGGTCTTCAGTGTTAAATCTGCAATACACAACCTTCTCATCAGTCTTTGCAAACAGATAGGGATGTCAGAACCAGTGCCCCTTCTTCCTGTAAAGCAAAAGTACATCATCAGAGCACTGAGGTGAACCTTGTCATACTGCTTTCTACGCTGTGCTATACATACTCCATGGATAGGCAAAAAAATCATGCTATAAGGCTGCTGTTTTGTCAAAACGGTCAGTAACTTGAAGGAGCAATTCCTTTCCTACCTTACCTACTTTCCATTGAGGAAAGCAGATCAAGGGTCAGTGGAGCCAGGTGAATGTGGAACACAAATTTAGATAGATTTGCTATGTCTAAATGAAATAAAATAAAAAATGTTGCAGAACATTACTCTTCCCATACACATTATAAAATTAAATCTTAAAATAGAAGAGGGGTGAATAAATAAGTTTTTTAATCCTGATGGGTGATAAAAGAAATCAATATTCCTAAATTGTGTAACTGATAAGTTCATGAATTTATTAGAGGAGCAGCTGATAGAAAACTTTTGAGGAGTCGAATACTACATAGCCAAAAAAAGAATGTTGTTTTGTTGTAAACATCAAAAACTTTGTTTTTTGGTGGGGTTTGTTTCTGTTGGGTTTTTTTGTTTGGTTGGTTTTTTGTGTGTGGTTTTTTGTGGTTTTTTTTTTTTTTTTTTTGGTGAGTGTTTCTCTTGTGCTTGAGTAAATTTCTTTGTATATTCCAGGCGCTTTTCCCACATGTGTGCCAGAAAAGTAGCCAGCTAAAAGAAGTGACTGCTGTGGAGGACAGCATGACCACCATGAAAGGAAGCTGCCTCTTTGCACTGCTGTTGGCAGGACTTGGTGTATTAGGAATAGTGGAGCCAATAGCAACAGAAGATACCCACTGCCACAGAGCTGAGCACCCAGTTATCGCATATAAAGGTAAGGGGTAAGCAAAAAAACAAACTTCTCCAGAAACTGGCTAAGTATTATGTGATCTGTTCATGGAAACCTCTGATTTTAATGCATAATGGTATATGAAAAAAGTTCTTTCAGTGCTGTTATATAGTAACCTGGTCTATATTCCATAAAAGTTCAATACAACTAGGCTTGCAAAGTTTCTTCACAGTTTGGTGCTGTATGTGTCATTTAAACTTGGGTGACTCATTCTCCTCTGTAATTAAAACCAGCCTGGATTATTGCATGGCATTGTTCCTTTCCAGGTGCAGGATGCTACATGTGTATGCTTAATTTCATGAAGCAGCTTCTTGGCCCATCTGAGTCTCTCTGGACAGCAACTTTGTCCTCAAGCTTATGAGGTGTTTCTTTGAATTTATTGTGTTCTGTAAACTTTATAGATGGCACTCTGATGCCTCCCCTTGTTCATTGATGAAGGTATCAAACAGGACAGGCCTGAGGATCAGCCCTAGTGATATTCCAGTTGTTACTAGCCTCCTGGTAGAGTAAGGTCCGTAAAACATTTATCTCTCTGATAATCCAGCCAGCTTGATTATCCAACCAGTTTTTTGCCCATCTTGTTGCCTACCTGAAGAGAAAGACTATAATACCCTAACTTGCAGTGAGATAGTGTTGAAAGCCTTGCAATGAATGACATCTCATGCTTTTCCTCATCATTAAAACTATAGTAATTTTATTACAGAAGGCAATTGGGTTGGTCAGGAAAGATTTCACCTTGGATTGTTCTCACCCATCTTCTTCTCTTCTGTATGTCCAGAAAAGCGCATTCCAAAAGGACTAAATTCATAACTTTCCTAGGAATTTGAGATTGACTGGCCTGTAGTTCCCACAGTTGTGTTCCTGCAGTTTCTGAGGACCTTCCTTTGTCTCTGTGATTTCTCAGAGATGAAGACTGGCCGATTATCTTGGTGTCCATAGATACAGCTTGTCTGATCCCATGGGTTTATATAGGTTCAGGTCTTGCAAGTCATCCTTGACTCAGGCTGCATCTACAGCTCATAGTTCTTGAACCGCTTTGCTAAACACCTTTGAGACATTGCTGGTGAAAACTGAAAAAATCTCTCTGTTGAGTTCCTCAGCTTTATCTGTATCTGTGGGCACTAGGTCACCTTCCCAATTCAGCAACAGGCTTCTATTTTCCCTTTTTGACCTTCTGTTATATTGCAGGAGTAAAAGCTGCTCTTGTTGCCCCTGACATTCCATGCAAGTCTTAACTCTCACTGAATTTTCTTTAACCTGACACAGTCCTTACACACCCATATGGTATTTCTAAATTTCTCCTTGGTTACCTTGTCCCTGCTCATACCTCATACATACAGCCTTTTTGCATTGGAACTCCATCATGAGTTCCTTGCTTTGACAAGCCAGTCTTCATACATCTGGTTCTTATCTTAATTATTGTGATGGACCACTGAGGAGCAGTTGGACAAGTGAAGAACAATTGGAGGATGTTGTCTGAAAAAAGCCTGAGGCATTTCATAACTTAGCTGATTTTTTAATTTATTTGAATTGAGAGTTTTTTCCATTAGTGTCACAACTTAGAACAAATTCCAAATAGTTTGTAGCTATGAGGAAGTAGGGATTGAGATATATTACATTACATATTGTGTTTCTTCAGTTTTACTAAGAAAGCATGTGTAATTTTTTTGTTCTGATGAGTTAGGATTTATTGAATTTTAATTGAAAAAAGATTTGTTTCCATTCTTTTCATAAAGTTAGAGAAAATAATATGGTTTCTGCAGAAAGTTTTTTTGTTCTGGCATTTTAATGGTTTCATAGTAGCAATGGTACCAGATGTCTCTTTCTTCATTATATTGGACAATGAATTAAAGTGGCTACACTCTATGTCTGGGAGTAGCAAGCAGTCAGTCTATTATGAAGGATGTACCTTTATCTCTCATTTATTGATGAGTAGTATGATTTATTCTGATGAAATATCTGGTTTTCTTAGCATTTGTGTTGTGTGTATAATTTAGTTAAAAATGTTATTTTTATCATGACACATGTACACGATGTTATAAATTAAAATAGCACAGTTAAAATTCTGGCACTTAACTGCTTGATTTCACAAACTAAGGGACTCACTATATATGCAACTGTAAAAGCAAGTAATTGAGACTCATCCATGTGCTGAAATTCAATTAAAAATGTGTTGGTTTATGGGTCTGATTAAGCCAACATTTACGGGAATAGCTTGAATTTAACCTCATCCTACGTTTTAGATCATTATTGTTCTCTGTAATATTTAATTTCTAGTGATGTCCTTCCAGTTCTAAGTTACTATACTAAGGGTTTCTGGGGACAGAAACCTCTTCTGTCACCTTGTTCCAGTTGCATCTTTTAATGTAGCAAAAGGTAGTGTTGCAATTAGAAT
>JBCJKH010050795.1:0-19168 GCA_039877255.1 Loriculus beryllinus | reverse complement strand
ATAGATCAAAATAGCTACATTCAGAAACTGTATCTTCTAACACCTATACACATACTTGTATTTAGATACCTTTTTCATTCCAGCAAATGCTAGAAGATACTTTTGAATGTTAAACAATAGTTTGAGAGATACATGAGAAGAGCACAAATCAGAATTATAATATTAAGTATGTACGGTGCTAACTGCATTAAGAAAATTGCCACTTACTTCCATTTCAGAAAGCACATAATTAAATTTTGCAAAGTGACTGAATGAATACTAAAGCAGCTGCAAATGGATCTTTTTCTGTTTGATGTGAAGTGAAATGTTTTCAAATGAAGTTTCACCAGCTCAGATATATAAATACAGATGAAGCTATATTCACTGGTCTTGTCTTTTTCCTTACATGAAGAGTAATGCAAAGGTACATTCAAACTACACAAATGTTACCAATCCATTACATTACTGCACCTAAGGATCTCAAAGCATGTTAAGAGTACAAGTCTTCAAAACAGACCTGACTTGTTAAATTCATGTCTCACAAAACGTTTACAGTAAAAAAAAAAAACAACCGATGTACTGTGTAGCTCAGGAACTAATTACGTGAGGGCCCCTTCACTTAGATGAAAATCTCTGGTCAAAACCCCAAGACATCAGGACCAAAATCCAGTTAAAATGCCTTTGCTTAGACACCAAGATATATGGCCAGGGTCTGCATCTATGAGGATGCACACATTGTGTAAGTAAATAAGATTATGTATGCAGTAAAAATTTCTCTAACACTATGTAAATCACACGATCTAACAATTTAGCCAGAGCAGGAAATATTCAATAAATGACAATACTTTGGTTAGAATGTACAGTAAAACTCAGAGATAACAAAGTTGCAGACTAAATTAAAATGAGAAGGTAAGCCAACTGTTATTGTAAAGGCATGCATGCAGCTCCAGGGAGCCTACATGTGCATAAGATGACACAACCATCAAATATAACACCTCCTTGTCAGAACTGGGGAGACTAAAGTCTTCTTGTGACACTCCACCTAGGGAAGAATAGCCATCAGCCTTTAGAGTCCACACATAACCAAGATGCAAGGAGAACACTTCAGGAGGAGGGATACGTACAGCCTGGTAAAATGTACCGGCTATGGTTCATTAGTGCTTTCTTATTAACCAGGTTACCAGTAAACTATTGACTGATTCTTCCATTTGTTTTCCTTTTTTGCGGGCAAGTACCCTGCTTGAAACAAATGCAAGAACCTCAAGGCTTTTTGAGTTAGTTGGTTTAACAGCTACTTAAAATTACATCAAGGAATGACAACTCCCCATTTGCAGTTTCAGCTACACACTAGAGCTCTTTGTCATAACAGGAGAACGACACATTGCAAATACAAAAGCCTGTTGAAAATCTCTGAAAGTTGAGTCATTTACCATCAATCATTTCTGAAAAGTGCCATGGGAACTGTAGCATGACCCAACAAAGGATAAATTGTTTTGGAGAACTACATCTTACAGGGTTAAAATGTTTTCATATAGCATGCTAGTACAAAATATTGCATGAGATAGTGAGAATTGTGGTTCACAGAACAAGGAAGTTTAAGCAGACAACACACAGAAGATAGACTCTCTGGTGAGGATTCTTACCTGGACTCTCTCCATACACTTTGGAAACTGTGCTAGTTCTTAAAAGCCCTGTGGAAGAGCTCAAGTTTAAGAAGGCCAAGACTCTTCAGTTTAGCTGTTATCACTGATAACAGAATTCGAGTTCAGACAATTGTGAAAAATAAGATAAACAAAAATACCAACCACAACCCACTGTATTTTTTTGAAAGACAGGGCAATAACGCAGCGTGCAGTACTGAAGTGCAGGAAGTCTTCAAGCATTATAAACTACTAAAAACCAAAGTTCACCAACATTCTTTAAAATTGTCATCATAGATCATCAATTTGCGAGCAGCTTAAAGCATAATATTAGACCTACTTAAATTTCAAAGCATGTAGTGAATTTGTTTGAGGTCTACTAATATGAATCTCTTTCCACAGATTAGATTTTTAAAAAATTTTTATATTTATTTATTTCCTTTTTTTGGCTATTATTTTTAATTAAACTATCAAATTCCCAATTCTCCCCCAAGAACTCAATGAATTCCCTGTAGAACAGGGTATAGTCACAGAGCATGGATAGAGAAATATGAGATTAAGCCTTCCTATTTGTAGTTTCATTGTGTTATTACACTACTAATTTTTTTTCTACAGCATTCTGAAACTCTTTCAGTCACTTCCCCATCCATTTTGCAATAACATGACAAAATACAGCTACGACAGCTTAACCGATTTATCAGGGGAGAAACTTTCCAGAGCAGAGACTTAGGTCACATATTACATAGTATTTAGTCGTCGATCTGTTTTTTCCACTTTGAATGTCTGAAATAACCTAAGTTCTGGACTAGAGGCTCCCAACGCAGCATGAATTTATGCATAGAACTACACAAAACTAAAGGTTTTAATGCATGCTTTGATATAAACATGAGAGCACGTGAAAGATGCAAAGCCTGTTGGCATAATGGAGAAAACAATACTTGGATTCTGAAGGAGACCTATCACACTGTCCCTCTGTCCTGGAGAGAGCTAGTAAAAGAGCTCCAAAACACAGCCAAGGGACAGACTAGCATTACTACAGCACAGGGAAACAAGAGGAGGTCTAGTGCTCAATCTCATTCCTTAGCACTCTCATTTAGCAGCAGACAATTCCTAAAATCAAGAAGTTACTGATGCACAAGTAAACATCCCCAAACATTCAGACTCATAATAATACACTGTGAATGGAAGAAATCCATAGAATTCATCAGGAACAACATGTGACAAGAAATAAACACATCTTTTGTGATATATTTAAGTGTTCTGTTACCTTAGGAATGAAGTTCCTTTTCAGTGGAATTCATGGTAGTTTACTTTTTTTTTCCTCACCCCTACTGAATGTGGCCTGCTGTAAGAAGATAATGAACCAAATAAACCTCAAGCTTTTGTATTTAAGCCTAGTTTATTTTCTTCAGTTTGGGTTGAAAGTAGGTTTAAGATTGGCACATAAAATGGTTTAGATTCTGAACCCCCTTTGAGACATAATACTGGCTTCAAATCCATTTCCAGTGTATAAAACAAGCACAAAAGAATATTTAAACCTTTTCAACTCTTGGAGATTTAACTGCAGGTTAAATTCAGTGACACACTTCCAACAAGTCCCTGTAATAGCCAGACATATATATTAATCTGCTTAAAATTTAAAACATATCTACAAGAACTAGGAATTTAATTAACACCTCTTAACAGCCACTTCTGAAATTTCCATATGACCACAGATATGTTCTAACCCTTCACTATAATTTTGAGCTTTGATGTTACAGAAAATGCAGAAATAGATATGCATTAGCTATGCAAGACTATAAAGCATATGGTCTCCTGATTACTTTAAAATAAGCACTCAGAAGTTTAATGAAGAGAAATAATTGCCCTCCCCTTACTAATGATGATTCTGCTAGGTTATTAGAAAACATCTGATGCATCACATCTTTTGTATGTAGCCTAGTAGGATACTGAAGTGGAGAAACATGGATTGTTTTACCTACTACAGATGCATAGGTAAGTATGGAAATCAAAGAATAACACATACATTGCTAATCCCATTTATCCAGAAACAGGGATTGTACAGTCATGTACTGCTTTTGTGTGTGCTCTTCCCAAAAGATTCTGCATTAAAAAATAAATAAATAAATAAATTGAAAAAAAAAAGGAAAGGAAAATAATTAAAAAAAATATTTTCAATCTTACAAGTTTTCTAAACCATCCCCAAGACAGAAGAAAGAATGCTGTAACTAAAACAAAAAAAAAGCCACCTTTAACTTATTAGACATCAGAACATGAACATGCAATGGAGCCTTCTTACACAGATCCACTTTGGCGCTCACAATTCATTTAACTAAAAAAAGCTCAAGAAATGAGTAAGTTTCCTAATTCTGGTGCCACAGAACTATTTGGTTTCACCAAACAGAACTTTTGTGTCTTCCTTCTAGTTCTTTGAGAGTCATGTACTAGGCAGAGAAACTGCTTTTGAAAACCCCAAAAAGCAGCAAAGACTAAAACAGAATAGCTAGATGTAAATCACTGAAACTCTTGAGAAAAAGTAATTGCTTCTATTGAGAACAAACTGTACGGATCACTTGAACCCATCTGTTATCCCCTAGAAGATGACAGAGCACCACATGGATGAAATACAGCCATCAAGAGCCATGCTTAAACAACATACTTCCTAAATAATCTTCTATTTAATAATCCCTCAGTAGTAAAAATATCAGATAATAAATCTACACTGTAAAGTAGGGCTAGTTGTGCATTCAAGATTAAATGTTGAAAAGATGCTAATCAAGACCTTTTAGAATTAATTAGGGAACAAGTTCTGTCAGATCTATTCTAAATCCCCAGCCTCCAATACCTCTTAGAATTAAAAACCTTTAAAAGACAAACAAGAACAAAACAATCATTTCAAACTGGCCTAAACTATTTTTCAGAGCAGGTTTCATATATTGATAGCAATATGTTTTTGCCAAGTGGGCATAATGTCTTTGGGCCTAGAACAATGATTCACAAAAGTAATTATTCTTGTGTAGACTGATGTTTGCGCAAAAGACATAAAGCTGATAAGAAATAGTTGTACATGACAACTATACTGTTAGTTTCTTATTAAAGAATATCAAAGGACTGATTATTATGGGGCAACAATTATATTAATTCTGTGTATACACAGGAAAGTTTCTACAATTTTATTTACCTATTACAGTCAATGGCAAACCCCTTAGGAATTTTTTCCTCTCAACCTTTGAAAGGAAACCCATGTTTTCCTTACTAGGAAGGATTCCTGTCTTTGCATGCCATCGTATGTTTGAATACATGTAGTAAAACAAAGTGCTTATTTGCAATCATATCCTTCTGCTTATACACAGAATTGAATCTTTCAATAACTATTTTATAAGACAGACATGTTTTCATGTGTTCTGGATTAATCTTCTCTTCACCTTTGCAAGTGTTATTAATTGAAAATAAACAGGTAGCAAATTTTACATTGGATAGTCAGTTCCAAAGAAAGTCTAAACCATCTGGAATGGATGCAAGAGGATTCTTAACACTCAGTTTCATTAGACTCTCATATGATCCTGAATTACTGCATCAAAGCTCAAATCGCTCCAGCACTATAAAATACGTAACACTTTGTTTATCTGGTCAGCCTGGTAATGCCATTACAGAATGCATATATTCAACTTCTTTCTTTTGTTATTATTCAGAATCACATTTTTCAGCCAGTCTGCATCCTGATTTCAGGCTGATCAGTAGCAACAGTTGCTTCAAAACTACATTAGAAAAGGATATTCTTATCCTCAATCTTTATAGATCCAAGACTTACACAGACAGTTCTAATTACTATGGTCCAACATAAATCCACAGGAGATTCTAAAACCATTAAAACTTTCAGAGATCAGGGCAGTAACATCAGCAGATATCAGCGCTTTCTTGTCTTTCACTGTTATAATGCACAGAACACACCAAGCATGACAACTGAAAGCCATTCAGTTCTAAAGCAGTGTGTCATGTTCCCACTTTCCAAAATATTTGCCATTGAGGAAAAAAAAGTCCAATTGTTCTTACATTTTACGAATACAAAATGGGAAATATTTCCGTGGAAAAAGTGATCACTTCACAAAAATTCTCATGAAAATTTCATCTTCATACCTACATGAGCACAGCATGTTCACAGCAAAGACACAGGAGCACTAGTTATTCTCTTTAGAGCCGAAAACAGAAAAAACATTGTGTGAAATATACCCCTGAATCAAAGCAAAAGCTTACTACAAGACATCTTTACTAGAACAAGGGGTCATGAACTCTCTCTCTCTCACAGTCCTTGTTCCTAATAATCAAATACTGTTCATAACAGGGTTTGCATGAAGGCCACTGAAGGCACAAGAAGCTTTTCCTTTTGTGCACTTTAGCTCAAGCTCTGTATGCTTTTATAAGAACATTCCAGAATTCTGCTTTAGAAAAATGACTGACGAGTGACAGGGCGAGGGAAAAATGGGAAAACATCCTGTCAGATTACAAGCATCTCCTGCACTGCCAAATGCTACTTAAAAAGCTTAGTAAGATAGCCCTTACTGAGTTTTAACTTGGTCAGGCATTGCTCTCTAGATCACTACGACTCACAGGCCCTTCTCACAAACCATCCCAAAGTCAAATCAATAAAGCTTTAATAATACACTGGAAATATCTTCATTTTATACTAACTTTGAACAGCTTCACCATGCTTGTCAGTGACAAAAATCAGAGCAGAAACACTAATCAAATGAGATTGGTTCCATCACTGCAAAGTCAGTAACAACTTCTTGCTATCAAAAAGTCTTGTAAGGATGTCCTTGCCTTTATTCATAAAAATCTGCACCTATGTCTTCACTACGTACAGCCTCAGAAATCAGGACCTGTTCCTATTTAACACATACTGTTAACACACAGAAACCTAAGGACCTAGAGCTGGGACATAAGGCATTATTTTACTTTGTTCAACTGAGCTACCAACCAGCAGACATCGGCTGGCTTTCAACAGTACCAGGAAATCTTGTGGAGTGTTCTCTTTCCCCTCTTATCAAAGTTCCACCTTTTGCTACTTAGACACTTCAGATACTGTAGTTCTCAAAACTAGATATTATATAGGACATATTGTGCAGACCTCAAAGCCAAAGGGCACTCAGAGCCATTATATCACCACAGCAAGTTGTGAAAGGTTCTTTTCTCAAAATTAAAGGCAACCCTCGTTAGTCCTGTTGATAAAATGTCTCAAAAAAAACCCCAAAACCAAATATCTCTTCTCTCCTGACTGCCTGATCCTAGTCTGTCTCTTGATGAGATGTTTTCAGAGACTCTAATCCTTCCCTTTGCTTTTCATCAAAGCTGATGTTTGATAGTTTAAAAGAAAATCTTCTGTCCCACATCAAGCCTCTGACATTGTCCCATCACAGCAGCTAGTAATAAATGATGTTTCACATAATTCTCAGGTGTGGATGTAAAATTCTATATAATCCCGTAAACAAGACCAGTAAAGTACATTAAAAAAAGACTTATTAGACTGTAGAAAACCTTGCTGAATAAAGTACGTAACCATCAATAGTTTCCCTCTCCTTTTGCCACCTGTGTCATAATATAGAAATATTTTTCACTTAAAATGGCAGGGAATATAAACATTCTGTCATCAGATACTACACACTGCACTTTTTTAATAAGTGATAAACATTAAAACATACTTTACTCAATTCATCAGGTTTTACTGATCATCAGGAATTGAACAATTACTCCAGTGCAGTTTCACTGCAATTAAAGAGTCACTAAAGTGGTATTGCATTTGTACTGGGAGTTTTACGTTTCACCCTCCCCCCCGGCCCTGTTTTTTCAAAACCTCCATATTACCATATGATAAAGAAGAATTTATATGCATTTTTTAAGCACATTTTAGTTATTTTAGGAAAACAGAATGCTGTAGCATTCAAACTTCCTACAGCTGTGAAGACTTATCGGCTAGTTTATCTTTCTTTTCTATTTGCCCCTCTATAGAACAATAGCAAGTGTACATACCACAGTTTAAAGGTTTTACTAACTACACCTCTTTTCTTCCCAGCATTCACTCAATATATACTCCTCCAAAATGCTTCAGCACCCTTTTTTTCCCCCCTCATTAAAACAAGCTGACAATTGTATTATGTTTAAAAATTGTATGGTAGGGGGATTATTCATGGGGTTCATGTCATTAAATAACTAGGTGAAAACCTGTAAAGTTAACTGCCTATTCTTTACATTACTATCTCAAGGTTCTTGTAGGCAGGTATGAGCATGCTTTGTCCATGGTTCTGAACTGGGAGGGAATCATGCAGTTTCAACAGTTCCACAATAAACCTGCTTCTCAGCAGCACTCGGTAGTTTGAGCATGGCAATACAATAATTGCAATTAGGCTCTTGCAGTCATCTTGGAAGGGAAAAAAAAATACATTTAGTACAAAGGATAATGATCACATGAGGACAGAAAGACACAGAAGTCAGTGCTTCAATCAGGCAGCCTGAATCAGTCCTTTCTCAAGCCCTATTCAGCAGTGCTTCCCCAGCAATCAGATATAGTGAAAGGAGGGACTTAAATCTGTTTCTTAGAACCAGACACACAAAGGGAAAATTTTCTCAGATCATTTATGAGCAAACAAAAACCAAATAAACCAAAAACTCACACCCCAAATTTACTCAGTATTCTTTTTTATTATTATTTTAGTTTCCAGCAGATGTTCAACAGTTCTGAAAGGGTAAAAACTGAAACTTCTTTGTGACAAGTTAAAATATACATAATGATGCACAATCTCTGCTTGAATGTAATGAATTATCAAACTGAAAGCACTGAAGTGCTCAGAACAATTATATCTAGGAGGACGTCTAATTAATGTAGCTGCTATAAAATTAATGTAGCTGCTATAAAAAGAGCATTGCATCTTTTGATAATTGAGTTTTATTAGAAATGGAGGAGCAGAGGCATAGGATTAAATTGATTGATTAAATTGATCTATTGTTTTCTGGATGAGAAAGAACAATAGCTAATGCTTGGCACTCAGAAAAAGAACCATAATTTTTGAGAGACTGAAAGGTAGGACTCCAACAAACCTTGTTAAAAGACATAATCTTTCTAAAAGCAATTTAAAATAAAAGTAGTGAAGAAATGGCTATAAATTGCACTTGGAATAATCTACTTAAAAGAGTTTCTTTGACGGTCAGTCGTCACAACATAACTACCACAGCTTTTTCTCACATACCAAATACAGTAGAAATTCCAGCTTCTTAGACTGTTACAGTTAGACAATCCATAATGCATGGATCAAGCTGTAAAACTCTGATACCCTGGACTGCTATAGTTAAATAAGTTTACTCTAATGAGTAAGACTAATCACACTTCTTTGACTCTGTAAGTCCTAAATAGGACTGATATTCAACAACCACTTAGACAAGGAAGCCAAAATAGTAATTCAACTGTCACTTCTTACTGGGCAGCAAAAGTATTGCTCAGTTGGTAATAATTTAGCCATATATATTTGGCTCATTTACATGAAAGAATAATATTTGTGCGAGAGAGTCTTCCTGCATGTCAAAGACAGCCTTTTCCTGTGAGTGGTCCTTGGCTCATTGTCTCTTGAGAATAACACAAAGTGTAAACAAAAAACCCCCAACAAGTTAGCAAAAACTGACATACAAAAAAGTGCTTTTAGTGACATTTCCTCTTAAGCACTCTGCTGTGATATCGCTGATCTGAGAGCTCAATATCAAATAAGGAAGAAGAGTTTTGGATACTATATATGTATATAAATTTATTTCTGAACTGTGAGGAAGGTAAAACCCTGTAAATTTACAAAGCTACCACTCGTGCAACTACTCATAATTTTTTAGAAACTAGATACAGTGGACTTCATTCAATCTGATACTGATTTTTTTCCTGCTCTCTACTTGAAACATGCCCAATCTGAAATCATTTACCTAAACTTCCTAATTTTCCAAGTTTTGTTGAGTTGAAACAATTTCAGAGAGATAAGAATTTAATGAGATAATGTCTCAAGGAAAGATCAAAGTAACAGTGCCCTGGAACTACGATTAAGTTTCATGCCTTTATATATTGTATTTGTACAATTTAGAGTTGTGCTTCAGAGATTAAAGGTGAACTCAATTCATCAGCAATTATACAAGGAAAACGAATCAGCAAATGAAACTCTGCTAACATGATAAAAATGGACACATCGATTGAGCTTTTTTTTATGAGTTTCTATTTTTATTGTGTTCCTATCTTCTTTGTTCAATAATGAAAGGGAGGGGATGTAGGCGTCCATTAGCTTGAGCCCCCATATGTAGAACAAAGTTTCCATTGCTGCACATTAACAAACTGGTCTTTAATTTCTTCCAATTTTATTTAAACTTTGCCATGGGACATCTGTTCTTGCGTGCTGTGTTATATTGTTGGCACTTTCTACTTACTCAAAGAAAGAGGAACGATAATTTTAAAAGAAAGTTTCTGCTTTAACTTAAGTATTCTAGAATGTCCTTTTTAAAAATTAAAATGCCAGCACAGCTCTCTCCTTTCATTATGGTAACAGCTGAGTATCTCTTTCTAAATTGAGGATGTAAGAACAAACCAGACGTAGCGCAACATGTGCTGCAGTGACAAACTTAGGGTACTTACTGGTCTGCGTTGTACAGAGCAAATAAGAGATACTTTCTTCCTGCTAAGTCCTTGGAATTTGTGAACAATAAATGGGATCCAGGTCCAAATCATTCCAAGTTCCTCTTTACAAGGCAAAACCCAACTGCAGTATTCTTTTCTGCAGCAAAATGAGCCCCATGTGTTCTCAATTTTAATTGAAAAAGAAATCAGCTAAAGGTGGAATCATTCAGATTCCTTTTCTATTCAAATATCAATTAATTTGTTTATATAACTGAAGCTGAACCCAAACCAGGTTTTATCTGGAGCTTTAAAATTAACTTTGCAAAGAAAACTTTACGGTTTAATCCATCATGCAGCATTAAGTTAGAACTGATTGCCAACTTCTAATAAAGTACCCTTTCACTTAAAAATGTCATTTGCCCAAACTAAGCACACTCAAAACAACAGCATTACTTCAGAAAAGGGAGACAGTAATCCTCAAACTAAGATTTATTTAAAGCTAGATTCTGTTGGCAGAAACTTAGCTTGGCAGAAACTTAGCTCTAATGAACATTTCCATGATCTTTTGTTTCATAGTTTAAAAAAAAAAAAAACACAAAAGGTTTCCAGACTAGCATGGCTTGTGCTAAAACTTAAGTCAAAGAAAAATAATGACAAAATATTTTGACCAGATTCCTAAATGTAAATGTAAAGATTACAAATATCTTTCACTGATATCTAGAAGAATTGCATTGGTAGCCAAGACTGAAGGTTGTGCATTAGATTAAATAGGTTCAAGCTTATACTGCATAAGTTATTACTAATGCATCACTAAAGCCTTCAGGTCAATGGACCACAGTAGAAAAGAAAAGAAAGATCCTAGCTTGCAAAATATCTTTCTTTAGATTCATTAGATATTTATCTTTTGTGTCAACTTGCTTACCTAGTGAAAGAAAGAGCATGAAGGTAAAAACATGGCTTAAAGTGGATATGGCTTTAAAGGACAATAGCTGCTACTCATGAACACACTCCATAGATGCTTATTTTGATGTAAGAGAGATGTACCCACAATTAGTTTCATATATTTATTCTGATATTATTGAATGCAAGCATAGAAAGTTACTTTAAAATGTCAGGAACAAAAGAATTTATTTGATTAAAATACATTTTTTAACAAGTATAAAACTAAGGATTGTATTCTAAGCCCTTTAAGTTGACTGAATATGCTAGCTGGGGCTAAAGGAAGAAGAGCACAAGACAACTGAGAACTTAGGACAATGTATGTACAAGAAAGGTGAAGTACAAAGTGTGACACATGAGTTAAGGGCTCTGCTATTGTTCAAAATATACTACTTAGACTTTGCCAAACAGCATACACAGCTTTCTTGTGGCATGTAAGTAAGAAGCATTTCTTACTGCAATACTAATATTATAGAATCATAAAATAAATAGGGTGAGATAGTCTATTCCAACTGATTTAAAGTTGATAAAAGTCTAATTCAATTTAATTTACTTGATAGTAAACACTTTTGTACTGCTTCTTACTGAAAAAATTTTTAGTGACTGCTACTAAAAAAGAGAAAAAAGAAGCTTGAAAAGTTTCGAAGAGTTCACTTGTGCTAAAAAAACAACACAAAACCTGTCAAACCTGACTAGACTGTGTTCACATATTCTACCAGACAAATACATAGTGCAAAGAGTTAACATTTTCACTCGGAGACCTTTATCTGGACAAGAAACACACTAATCAGATATGCCTTTAAACTTGCTAGCCTGCCAATAATCCAGCTGTGTTACAATGGCAGACAATGGTACGGGAGTGACATCCCCATCATAATAAACAGCTAAATCAGAGACAATTTCATTAGCAACCAAAATGAACATTTTGTCAGCTGTTGCTATAATGCACAACTGCTGAAAATAGGGCGTCACAAATAATGATAAATATTCATTAGGACATCACTGCAAGGTTCTGAAAAACATGGCTCAAGCTGACTACCAACACCAGTGTGTCCTTTTTCACAAGTTATTATACCTTGTCTCTAGATGTTAACTCTCAGCTGATTCTGAGCAATCATTTGACCTCAACATCAGTAGGAAATGTGCATACTTAGCATTTCACTGCAGACCCCCAGTGCCTTACAGGAGTGAGCTTTTAAAGAGGAACAAAAGGAGAAGAGAGTCTACAGGCAGATGGTAGGCAGATAGGGAAAAGTCATGCTGGGATGGCTGACCAGCTAAAAAGAAACAGAGGGAGATGGTCCAGCAGACCCATTATGGAGGAGCCAAGGGGAAAAACCTGGCGGGGGGGGAGAAATCACACACAGCTTGCTTCTGTTGCTGTTGCCCCTATTTCCTGAAGTGCAAGGGGTCAGAACAAAGAGGAAATCAGCAAAGAAAACAGCAGCCTTGGTCAACTCACATACCAACAACAGTCGACACAGCTGCCTCTTTCCTTTCTGCTGTTGCCACTGCTTAAACTGCTACAGCATCCATAAGTTTATTGATTTAAGTATTCAAGGAGTAAGCAGATAACAAAATAAAGATATAGGAGAAAGTTCCAGGTTGAGCATGATTTAGAAGAAAGGATTATTGTATCAACAAGCACTGCATCCATTTGACTGGGTGTAACAATGCCCTTGAGAAGTTCCACAACATTTGCAGTCAACAGTTACCCTTCATTATGAGAAAACTGCAACTATTGGTGCATATTTATGTACTTGTATTGCTCCTGCAGCCTCCTAAACTGTCGTTAATTCTAAGCTATACTGATAACACCTTTAGTTTAGAAAACTAAACTAGAAAGTCCTGCTTTCCTTTTCCTTACTCTGTTATGTCTGCCCCTTTCTCACTGGCACTTGTGTGATTTCGTGTTAAATTTTTCAAGGAATTAAATCAGTAGAAAACTATTAACTTTTATTTTGACAAGCTATTTTTCTGCCAGTGTAACTCTCTTAACTGGCTTATGGGAGGAGACAGCAGGGAAATTGAACAACTATGGCAAAAGTAGAGTGCCAGCATGTATGGAGAAGGAGTGGAGAAGCAGGCCTGCCCTTTTCAAGTGACATGAGGTCAACTTAGCTCTGTTACCAAGCTATATCCTGGTGTGTTGTTTAAGGAAACAGCATTTAGTGTGGTGAATTATACTAGTCAACATTTACCAAAAAACAAGAAACAGAAAAGCCCGCTTACCACTGCAGTGTATCAAGAATGGCAGGTACATTTCTGTTACAGACCTTCGAGTTTTCGTGATGTTAAAAAGAAACACAGATGACCACCTCCTCAACTCCCACATATATATATTTATGTATGTATGTGTTAATGTCCTAGCTTTGCAATGATCACCTGGTTTCTAAATGCTGTCACCATCCACAAAGGTTTTAAAGTCACAAATGGAGGTATACATCACTGTGGAAAAAAAGAGTCAGTTAATTATAATATAATAATAATAATTGCAATATAATAATTATAATAGTTCATCTTTTAAAAAACAGGTTCTTATTTTGTAAGAAACATGAAGCACCAAAACTGTGACAGCTTTCAGAATGTTTATAAGGTGTCTGCCATGGGCAGCCAAATTACGAATTTCAGCAGATAGTACAGCCCCTCCATCTTCTGGCTATATTTCATGCATGTGGCTTGCAAGTCACTAGTACAAAAGTTTAGGTGGAACTCGTAAGCTAAATTTAGTTGTACAAGACAAGTCGCATTTTTCATACTTTATTCAAGGAGATTTTATCAGCTGATAGATCATACAAGTCACAGAACCCAAAATTTATAATGATACAAATCCTCATAACAAAAAACCAGAAAACCAACAACCCAAAAACCAACCAACAATAAAAAAACCCACAAACAAATAAAGAACAAAACAACTACAGAAAAACAAAACAACAACAAAAAAACATACCCAACAAGAAAAATAAATCAACCCCACACTGGAAATTTTAATAGATGATTTCACCCATTTACCAATGGAGACCTAAATCACTGTCAAAATTACTTGTTCTTTTCTCCTATTTTTCACATAACATTCTGCATTGTATCCTAACTGGTCACTGGATTATCAAATAGTCTGGCAAGGTAACAAAATCAAAACACTTACTTTAAGAAGACAAAATTCATAAAACGAATATTTCTCTCAATAAGCTTTACCGACAAAAGCACTTAATAATTGTATGTAAAATCTGACAGAGAAGAGAGTAGGTAGAACTTCCCCATTAAATTGTGTGGATTACTAAGAAAGTGAGTGAAGAAATGAGGGACAGAAAAACACCCCAAAAGAGTCTTGCCTGTGACAAGAGGCTGAATTTTTATCAGTGAAATCAGTCAAATATCCAAGACAAAAATCTCATGCTTGTTCCAGGAAACAAACATACTATGTTCCTCACTGAACCATGGAAGTTCACCTAAGTGTACAGGGGAGAGAAGAATTTCTTCATAAGGCAGAAATGAGAGAAACAGTGAATAAAGGCTGAGTCATCACAACTAAAACTTCAGCTTCCACCTACATCTCTTACACATGCACATACACAAGATGAACAGCATTGCTTATGAACAGACATCTTAATATCAGATGAGTCAGTACAGAAGGTATTTCAGGATTCATTTTATCACAGCATAAGAGGGATACAACAAATGGACTAAACTCCAACCCACACATGCTTTGTCCAATGCTTTTTAACATTGCCTTTTCATACAGTATTTTTCAGTACCAAAAGCATCTCACTATAGACAGAAGTCCATTTCTGAAACTGAACCTGTTATCCCAAGTAGGTTTGACCAGTGTTCAGTGTGATAACGTATGCTCTGTAGTGCTAGTTGTTTATATCCTTGTACTACTTCTGTTTATTTTCATTTTCACCTCGTATCTATCCTTAGCTTGGAAAAAATTAAACAGCACATAATTGGTGAACTAAGGATCACCTCTCCTAACGGTTCCAGTAGTTCACATCAAAATTTGGTTGCAATGGTATCTCAGCTATGACTATTTGAATCATTCCTCATTCTCACTGTAAATGCTGTGAGGAGGTAAGAACACCACAGGCTCCATTCACAGTATTAAGCATTGCTCATTAGAATACTTAAAATTCCTAGAACTCAATAGAACAAAGAATACTGTCCTCCAGTGAAAACATGAGTAGCCAGACCCCAGAAAAGAAATTTCCATCTCCAGAATGACATCAGCTACTAACTACTTCAGATCCTTCTCTTGAAATTCTCAATACACTGTTAGAACTTCATGGAACGTGGCTGACTTCAGCAAAGCTCCAAACACTCTGTTTAGAGATACATGGCCTCATTAATAGAACTGGTGTTTGTTGTGCATTATTTCCAGTTAATTACGGGGTCCAGTTACAGTTCATTGTCCTTCAAAATGGTGGCAACCTTGTCTCATTTCTTTACCTAATGAAACAGCATGCTTGCTTTGGTAACCTGCAGCATTTCAGCTTCTAGATTTTGTAATGGCTTTCTATCATTCTTCAAATTCTTTCACTATAATACCTGCTGCAGCAGTTGATCTGTCCTTGGGTCTGTAATACCCATGATGAATATCTGCAGTGACTCAGCTTGCTACTCATTCAAACTGCTGACACAGAGCTGAAAGTGGTATATAACCAACCCATGGATACCATCTGAAATCTGTTGGATCTGTTGGTTTACTTTTGCTCTCCATAATGAATTGAGCTTCTTAGCCATACACAGAGAAAGAGGTCTTGGATTGTCACATTCTAAACCACGTTTTGCTCCACATCATGCTCATCAAGCCATCTCACACTAGCACCCTTCACATCAGTTCCCTTGTCAGAGTCCAATCCCTCTGTGGTGCTCAGTGCTTCCTATGAGATGCTGAGCCTCTGCTTCTACCCGTTTGCCTGAAAACAGAAAATGCTCACATCTTCCTGTGCCTTTATCTTTACTCAGCATTCTTCACCCCAGTTTTTAGACTGTCAGCATTTTGTACTCTTTGGTCTGCCTGGCACTCCAGTTTAATGACTGAAGCATATTATTATTTTATCTCACTACAGTTTTCATCACCATGGTTGGAAAAAAAAAAAAAAGGAGAACTCCAACTGCCTTCTGTCAGAATAAAAATGGAATGCATCATAGTGAGTCATAAAAGTGATACTTTGTACTAGTACAATTGTATTTCCACTTTCAAATATGTTGTTCCACATGCACTGGAATTAACATATCTTATTTCCTGTAGATGTGGGTCACTCCTATTTTCTTCCTCACAGTAATTTACAAAATTGACTTTCCAAAAGACCTACCAATGGAGTGGAGCATGTGATACACTAGCTAAATATGCATAACAACTTCCCAGGCACTTGCTGCCAAACAAACAACAGATGAGATTTCCCTGCTTTCCTTTTAGCAGAGACACCAGTTTGGTTGCTGAGTGAAGGAGGGAGACCCAGTTTTCACAGTCTGTAGAGACTGAATCATTTTTGAGGCATGCTTTCCTCTTCTGAGCTTTTGGAAGTGGCTAGTTGTATTAAGAGTTATTTGAACAAGACAGAGACAGCCTGAGCTTGTTTTTTTAACAAAGGCAAAATCAAAGACACATTAATGCAATACTCCTGTTCTACTTTCCAACAATTTTCCTCATAATTTTGAAATCTGTATCTCCTAGGACAGAAGCACATCTGCTCTGATTTGCCAGCTCAGATATTTCTATGTCAGCATACCAATACCATCACTAAGGTATTAAGCCTTGCTCACAAAAAGCACTGAACCCAGGCGGTTTTGTTCTAAATCACACAATACCAGGTGTATTAATAAGCACTTTTCCTTCTTGACCCTTTGGTATGCTTACTTGCTGCATTCTATTGGTTTGCTTCTCAATATTACTCTTCCCCTATATATGCTGGAAATAGGCAGAATTTACATCTCACAGTGCTGACATCGGCAATATTAAAGGAAAACGGTCTTGGCATTATTTATCAAGCGAACAGCTGATTGACATCTATAGCCACTCTTTCTAAAACTATTCACTTTGAATAACTGGATATACATGTAATGAATCAGAATAACTCACAGACACTTCATATGATGCAAGATAGACAGGTTTAGGGTCAAGTCTTCATTTTCAATATGGCAAATGAGGACAGTGAACCAATCTAGATCCAATAGGAAACTCCTAAAAATTGGTTTAAGGCTGCAATTTGCATTTGCTCCCTTTTTCCCCAGTCTGAAACCTTTAAATCCTTCTCAATGAGGTATTATCTTCCTCCCCACTTCTGAAGAACATGAATAATGACTGCAACAATTCTAATGCTCAATGAAATGCTTTTCCTTGAAAAAAGTGGGAAAGAGAGAAGATGTAACTAGCAAAATTCTTATCCAAGCTTTTCCATAAATTGTCCTTTCAGGAAACAGCAGGACTTGCCAGCTGAATAAAAGATTTTGCCCAAAGACACACAGCCATCAAGGAGGGGCTTTATTGAAAAACAAAAAACCAAACCATCTGGCTTGAAGGCTACCTCTTGTACTGGGGTAAGCTGTTCTTTGTGGCTGCTAATGGCAAGTAACCTGTAGAGCTCACTGAAGCACTACGGAAAGGTATTGATGGCTTTTACATTTTCTGTTTTCTTCGAAGTTCTACCAGTACTATAAAGGGTTTACGTGCTTTAGCTGCAAAGAGGATCTAAAGTCTGCAATCCAAAAGCTTAGTCATAGAAAAGTAAAGGATGTAGATCTACCTATCTACAGTCAAATTTGTATTGTCCAAGTTGAAGTCAAGACTCTGAGTCCCTCAATGTTTGCAAGAGAAATAATTCACCTGGAAGAGATCTGGACAGCAAGTTTCTAAGTAATTTCATTCTCTTTGCAGGAGCTGCTCTAGGACCACATGTAATCTAATTGCCTATGTTGCGTGTTCCTAAGACTACCCATAAAATGCAATTTTATGTCTGAGTGGATGATATTTAGTCATTTATAGATAGGTGGGTAGCATAGTACCTTTTGCCATGCTTTGAAACGGTCATGAAGTAATGCCCACGCACTGTCAGATGAAGATGATGTTTCCATACTGAAAATCACATCAAGCTCTACAGAAACCACAGATGAGTAGATTAGCATTCTGCCATTTGAGCGAAGGCTGTGGATGTTAGTGAATTGCTCCACAAAAAAATTGCTTTCTCTCTCTGTGATTGCTTCTCAGAGACTATGATTCCCTTTAGTCAAAGAGAACAGTTTTTAGCAGAAACTCTTTACCAAGACTAATCTCAGCTGCAGCACCACTACTTCAGCTATAGGTGCATCACTTCTGGACCAAAATCCTCTGCATTAATTCAGTCACCTTTCCAACGTGCAGACACGTCTTATGGTTGTAAAATAGGAGTGACAGTATCCAGTGTAAAAGAACAACCAGACCTAGTCAGCTGGAGAACACCGTATGCTTTAAAACTTCTCTTGACAGTATCCAATTTGAAAAATATTACTCAGTTTCTATATAAGAAGTGCAACTGCAGATCTCATTTGCCTGTTGTCAGAAAGCCTGATCTACCATACCCTAATAATGCAGCATGTCTAGGCTACATTATCACATGAATAAATATTTGTCTTCAAAACACAACCTGAAATATTTGGTGGGGTGGCTTTTGTGTGCTGAAAAGCAGAAGAAAGCAATATAGAAATCACCATAGAAAGAATGCATTTTCTAGTATAAATAAGTGTATAACAAACATTGTGATTAGGGAAAAAAAAAATGTGGGTTGTTTGTATAAAGAACAGGTAAAGAATAGTTAGTGAAATAACTGATGCTAACTATAAAACATTCTGGAAAGACAATACTGTACAGGTCCTCCATAGTTTCCTAGCAACAAATTTCTCTCTATTTTCTCAGAGTATCATGAAGTTGTAGAATCCTCCTACACATAATATGAAATCATGGATGAAAACAAGGATGACCCATCTTCCAAACTGGAAG